>JAECUM010039415.1:0-28132 GCA_016617855.1 Megalonaias nervosa
CGGATTCTGGACCAGAACTACAAGGACCTGCTGGATTAACTTTTTAAGTGATAGAATATTTTTTTCTCAGTATAGTAATAGGCTGATCCTAAACTAAATGCGGATTCTAGATCAGAGACTCCACCCCTCTATAAAAAATTGGAGACCTCTAGATTTTTTCATATTGAACAATGAAATATTAATATAAAATGTATAATAATTCAATCCGACATGTTGGGTTTGATCTGACAAACAGATTTTGTAAGAGATTTGATTCAATAAAATCAGCCTCAAGTTATACTGTCATAAAACCTAAAATAATAAGCGACTGTATTAAAAAAGTTGGTTATTATATATCACCAAAATATGGATCAGTATGGTTATTCGCAACTGAAAATGATATGCGAATAGTAGGTTGGTCAGACATTTATTGACAATATGGTTGATATTTTATTTGATATGATATTTCTAAAACTAAAAGTCAAAAAGAAACAGCAGCGGTGACGTTCGGTCCACCATTCCACTGGGGTCCCTTTTGCCGGTAAAGTCTCATAAGGTCCTAAGAGTCCCTTTCAATAGACATACCCCCCAGCGAATTCCTAAACGAAACGAAACTTTAGAAACTCAGAGGGCTGTCTATTTCAGGACTCAAAGCATATATCCCCCAGGCGAATTCCTAAATATCCGAAACCGAAACTTTAGCAACTCAGAGGGCTTTATTTTTCAGTGTAAAGACCTGTCTTATGGTCCACAGGCACCTTATAAGACCTTTTTTTTTGTCCGGCGACCTTCTTTCTGAATGCCCTTGTTTGGGGCACCCTTCAGTAAGGTCACAAGGTCACGAGCTCACATCACCCTGCTGTTTATTTTTGGACAACATACAGCACATAAACTTATCCTAAGAGACGGCACATACATAAACTTATCCTAAGAGACGGCACATACATAAACTTATCCCCAATTAAAATAATTTTTTGGTAATCCAGAACCATACCCACCGACATATGCCAGTGATGGGAATCAAACCACAGACCTTCAGTACGAGAATTCAACATTCCTGCACTGAGCTATGAAATCCGATTACATATATATGTTTGAGAAATTACTATATACTTACCAGTTACCTGATTGTGAATAGCATTTTATTTTTTCTGATTTTGAATAGCATTTCATTTTTCTGATTCTCAAAAACGTTAATCTGAAATCCTACATTTGTACAGAAAAACGAAATCTAAAATATATTACCGTCTATTTATACAGAAAAACGAAGCGGCTGTGCGGCTGTGTATATTATAGGCAGGAGACTCTGCAGTCTGAAAATCAATAGGTGGGTTTTTACCAAGCCTGTAAAGATTCAGGGAATTCCGTTTCAGTACGGCTTTAGAAACAGACAGACAGACTAATACACCTGGAAATCACTTAACAGACAAAACGAACTTACTAATAAACCTGGAAATCACCAGCAGCGCTTTAATACAGACAGTCTGAAAATCAATACAGTGCATTCGTACCAATCTATATTCGACAATCCAGAACAGGCTGGAACGGCATTATCTCCCTTCTATAATGTCCAAGTCCTAAAGTATTAATTCCATTTTGCAATATCTTTAATCATCAAAATTGCTAAGTCCACGTTTAATAATCGTATCAGTTTCAAGCTTATGAAGATTCGTTCTAATGACATTTGTCTTAATAAAACTGACATTATTGTTTAGAGCGGTTTCAAAATTATTAAAATTCATCATCTTTTTCACATATCCTCGAGGAATACCTTTTGCTTTTTTGTAAGTTTATTGTCATCTAATATGACAGCATACATCTTACTCCTTAATCCAACAAACTCTCTCACCATCACAAACATAAATTCGTCCTTAAATTTACCAATAACTTTTTTATTCGCATTATCATTAAATCCACTACTAGTCGGATAATCAGATAAATCAAATAAGCCACGATGTTTATAAATATCTAAATAGACATCTTCACATTTTATATTATAAACTAACGAATCTATATCAGTTAACAGCAGCTCTGAATCTGGCCACTGCTTTTTAGTAAAATTATAGTGAAAGTCGTGCATTAGCCACTTTGATATATCAAGTACAGGTGCACCAACATAAATCGGTTTATTTCACTTCAAATTTGTCTTTCGTCGTTGTATTGCAACAAGATTTTTATTAAATATTTTCATGCTGACAAAACCATCATCGTTAACTAATTTATTTCTGCGATTTATATCATTTACAATATCGATAGAAACTCTTTTTCTCATGTTCTCCATTGTCTTTCCAAAAACTGAGTTATTCATTAACTTAAAACGTTTTTCTCAAAGTCGGTCTTAGCCACAGCACGACGTTTGGTATTTAAATCAATATAATTTGACATCCACCTCGACTGATTAAATTTTAGTACGCGATGGACTTTTCTCAGAATTAGTCCAGCATCTACTGCCTGTTTTAAATTTTTGTAATGTATCACGTAATTTCTTTTATTTAGCAAATTTGGAACTAGCTTATTAACGATCGAATTTTTTGCTGTTGTCATGGCTCGTTGCTCAGGTGATAGTAAACTGTAATCTATCATCATCGACTCTGCACAAAATGGGTAGTCGTTGTGTAGATCATGCAACGAACTAGGATAATCTAGATCGACTTCAACAAAATAACTGACATCGGAAAAATCTTTTTCAGTTTCTTTAAGAAATTGATCTGGAGATATCCAATGAAATCCACCGCACGGCATTGGCTCTGACATTGCATGCCCATACAAATTGACGCAATCTAGATAAATAATATAACTCGACGGGAGATTTTTATCATAATTTTTTAGATCTTTATTATTAGCTACTGCTTATTTTTTGTTATAACACTAATTCCGCCTCTGATACCTTTTTCAATAAAATTAAACATATCGACGTCTGTTAAGAGATCTAATTCTATTTTGCTTGTTTTTAGTAGTGCGTCCCACGACAGTCCGGGAGCAGAATAATACCAACAAGGATCTAGTCCATAATTGCTGTAGCATTACTCGACGAAAACTTTCAAAAACATCTGCTAGTAGTAATACATCTGTTTTCAAATATATATCATGATAATCAGCAAATGTTTTTACAACTAAATTTATTCCAAACATTTTGTGCATATTTGTATTCGTCGTCTGACACATCTTCACCTTTTAGCTGCGAGTAAAACTTGTCTTTACTAGGCAGAGAAGTTTCATCAAATCTGCTCCAGTCGTCGAAATACTCATACGGAAAGACACCTTTTTTTTGTCAGATCGACATAGTTTTCACCAAAGCAACTTCGCAGATTATTAAAAGTGCTACAAGCTTTTACAAGCTCATCTAATGATGCTGCCATAAATTGCAGACTATCAATGAAACGTAATTTTCCGAGAGTAACTGACATATATTTTTCAAAATTATTTGGTATACATTTTATCGTATTATTTAGTTTTAGTTTAGATTTAATTTCCTCGTCGCCAAAAGCTTCTACATTGATATGACTATCATAGCCGCGAAAGTTATGCAAAACGACAGGAATAAACTTTGGTGCATGAAATTTTAAATTACAATTATTATGAGCTGCCCCACGATTCTGGCCAGTTAGATGACAGTGATCGCGCACTTTATCACGGATTCCGTTGGAGTCTACCAATAACTTCTCGCAAATATGACAATCAACCGCTTCGTTAAATTCAAGTTGTTGTTTAGACGTTATTTTCATTGGAGTTGACATTAATAATTTGTTACAAATTGTATTAACATCATCTATCAGATTTTTTAATAACCATACCGCCAGACTTTCAGATTCACTATCTTTGCATCTATAGAACTTTATTGGACATGAAAACTTATCGTCGACGCAACAAACTACTTTATAAGTTACTCCGCAAGGAACATGTTGCTGTATTTTTTTTTTTGGTACTTGATTTATTAGGATTATTTTCAGCGCCAGCCACTGCAACGAGTAAACATTCGAAATCCGCATAAATAACGAAAGGTATATTTAGCTTATGATCATAATTTTTAAATTTTAAGACTTTTTCTTTTTCGCCGGGCATAGTTATTCTTTGAACGTTGATACAGTATTTAATATGTTCCTGTGGTTTCTCATTCTTAGAAAAACCCAGCAAACATCTGTAACAGAAATATTTCTTTTTTTATTTTTTATTATACTGTCCGCCAACTAAACCGTTAAAATTTTTTATCCAAACATAATGTCCTTTATAAAATAATAAATGTATTGTCTTTTGTGTAGCAGTCTCTGAAATATACCTTGGGTAAACAATTTCTCGCTCATCTAGTCCGAAAACATTTACTGAAATATTCTTTTGTTTTTCAAACTTTGGTATCTGATTTTCTGCCACTGGAAAAGTTATTCCGTTAAAATCTAGTTCGTCTTTGTATGTCAAATTCTTTTCAATTCTATCACTGTGGTCACTCTGTGGATGTCTCTCCGATAAAATTGACCAACGAAAACATTGATCGTCGTTGTTTTTGACATTTATACAGTATTTTTTGTTTTTAATTTTTTTTTTGAAAGATCAACGTAAGAACTACCTCGAAGTATGTTACATTTTGCTGTATGAATCAAAACTTCCTTTATCATTTCAAATTTCCAGCCTGACCCAGATGATGTAAATTCCTCCAATATTTTATTTATTTCTTGGTGTATTTCAGCGGCGACTGTAGCAATATTTGTTCCAGTTAATATTTTTCGTGATTTAGCTGTTAGATATGGTTCTGAAATTTCGCTGTCGAAACTTGTATTTTCAAAAATTATATCAAATATATCTTTTTCGATTGCATGTAATTTTGATAAAATCATATGATACTGAACTATTAGTTTGATACTTTTGTGAGCTGCAAGTTCCTTAGATACAAAAGGTTGTAAAAGATGTTATAAATTTGTAGAGTTAAAATTTACTAAATCATTTTGATCATCAAATTTGTAACTGTTGTCGTAACCTGAAAATGCGGTAGCAATATTTTCTGTTTTGATAATGCTCTTTTTAGCAATATCGCGCAATTTTAACATTATATATAGTATTTTTATATTTAATTAAAAATTAGGTAAAAAGTCAATTAGAGATATAAAATCCCTATAGTATAATGACAGAAATTTTGAGATATATGAGATTGACAGCGGAAGGGCAAGAAACTTATCACGTTCACCCAAAGTACAACTTATATGTTGGAAATGCACTTGGTTCAGTTATTTGTATAAAATCTAAGAAATCTGAAGGAAAACCAACACCAGCTGGAATTATAATTAGTGTAAAAGATGATGATACAGATATCACCGAAATGTTCAGAAAAGATTGTATGTATAGTTTGTTTTGCGAGGACATTCCAGAAGGTCAGCGAGTCTATTGGGTAAATAACACAATAAACGATGACAATATTGAAAATGTAGCTTTACAAAACGAATTTCAACATCATCCAGTATTTGATTTGTATGAAGCTTCTGACAAGGGAATTATAAGACATAGAAAAGCAAAAAAAAAGTTGTTGGAAATTTAGATAAATACGGTTATTTAGGTGTAATGGTTAGAGGAACTAAAACTGACCAAGTTAATTAGAAATCTCATAGGTTTGTGTATGAAACTTTCAACGGCGCTATTTTAAATAACATAGTTATCGATCACATCAACAGCATTAAATCTGACAATCGCATTGAAAATTTAGATTTAGTCACACAACAGGAAAATAGTACAAGAGGAGATGCTGGTGGTGTTATATTTGCTAGATCAATTATTTCAGTAAATATTGAGACTGGAGAAGAAATGAAATTTAAATCAATGACAGCTGCTGTAAAATATCATAAAATTGATCCAGCTGCAATAAAATTTGTAGCCGACGGCAAAACTAAATCAGCATCATAAATGTCAACATTTGACAAATTTAGTTTCAGATATGATGATTAATTATATTTCGTAATTCTGTCTTAGTAAGACAGCTGTGGGCAAACATCAAAACATCATCGCGATCAAATTTTAATGTTATAAAAGCACTGTCATTACATTTATTTTTTTTTCTGCCGTTGTTAGGAGAATTTTATCATTTTCGCCCTGCATTACAATAACGCCAACAGAATAAGCACTATAACCCGACAGACATTTTCGAACTGCTTCGGCTAGTTCCTTGTAATTTAATATATTAACTTTTTGATGATATTTAACATCGGGAGATTTCGTTTCGTTAGACATTATTATTATAAATTAGATAAAAGTATATTATAATATGAACTTGATGAAAAGACTTGCTGATATATACGCAGGAGATTATATCGCCAGCGACAAAGTCGCCAACGACAATATTACAGCAAGTTATACAATCACTAACGACAAATTTTCTAGTCATAGCGAAGATGATATTTTGTACGACAACGAGTCCGACGATGAAGTAGCTGCTGTCGCTGACAGAAAAAAGTTACAGCAGACCGACAACTGGACGATATAATATTAAGTATCACATTGCTAAAGAAATAATACAATTTAATTTTACTGTTGCCGAACAAAAATATTTTGGCAGCTTATCAAACCTTTCTTTAAATCTGAAAATAACTGGCGAGCAAAGAAATATAAAATATGATTTTATTTTTGTTAAAATTTTTAATTTAATGCCAGTTGATAATGCAAGAAAATTCTATTTAATTTCGTTATGTAAAACTATCAAATGTAAATCTGTACTTGTAAAGTACGAACAAATGTATAATAACATTATTGCACAAAATTGGGAAACTTCTAATTTTGCATCGACTTAGTTGGCACCCAGCTATAAAATTTATCGCTATATCCTCTCCATTTAAATAAACTTTTGTTGCCGCGTTTTCGGATAAATTTTACAATAACAAATACGTCTTGGGAAGTTTTCTGAAGTTCCTGCTCGTAAAAACTACCAGTTATAGGCTCACCTAATAAATCTTTCAACGAGTATGTTACAGGCATTGTTAAAGTACTTTATCAACAACAAATACTTCTTCGCTCCAGTTTGGAGTAAATCCTTTTTCAAATGTTTTTTTTCGTCAGAGAAATTCTAACTCGATCATCAACTGTAAATTTGTCTCTGCGGTACATATTTTCGTTTGCTAATATCGGATTTTCAATTGCGTCATTTGGCGACATTTTAATGGTTCGATGTTTCATGTTATTGTATCCGTCAATAATGTTTTGTAAATTATCAATATATTTATTTCTATTTTTAGCTGATAAATACTTATGAATGTTTTAGTTTAGTGTACGATTAAATCGTTCTACGACAACGCTTTGACCTTCGTTTCCTGTAACATATTTTTTGATATTATTTTGGAGCCAAAACTGCTCGAACTTTTTATTTAAAAATTCTGCTCCGTGATCAGTCCAGATTCTATTTGGCTTTCTTTCTGCAGTTGTTATTATTTGTTTTAGCGCATCAGTTATTGACGTTCCTGTCTTGTCTGAAACTGGCACACTAAAAGCATATTTGCTAAAAACATCTATGACATTAAAAAATATCTCTTATTATCGTTAAATTCAGCTAGATTTGACACATCTACTAAATCTATCGCCCAGATATCGTCAACGGCATTTGCGACAACTTTACGTCGCAGAAACTTTTTTTTAGGTTTGTGTAGCTATAAGGCAAGATCATCATACAATTTCTTTCCAAGCCCGAGTTTATATTTTGCTCCAATAAAACCCTGCACCAACTTTCGCTCAACCCTTTCTCGCATATTTATCGGTTTGATATCACGAAGTTCGTCCAACATTACCTTATCGCAGTCCGATTTGGAGTTCTCGTGATCACGATAACAAATGTCGTGGCGCATTGCTATCTCATCAACTTGATTGTAAGGTTCTTGTCCTGGCAGCGGATTATCATTTTCATCTAGTTGTTTATCAAGCGGATTATAAGGTCCAGTATATTTATGGCCTGTCAATGTCCAGCCGCCTTTGGTTTCGGCAATTTGCCAATTACTTTATGTATATCTATACCTGTTCCTATTATTTCTCTGTTGTTACATTGTTGACAGTATGTGACAATTTTATTTTGCTCGAGATATAAATCTCTGTCAGAATCGCACTTGCATATCATTATATATTTTCAGATTTATAATAACATTTGTTTTCAGATTTATAACAATAATTGTTTTCAATCGTCTACTAAAAGAACGTCCCTGACAACGTCAGTACATCCAGCTCCGGACAATTTCCTCAAAAACATACTTTGTTTTTTTTCCACAAATTGCGCAAAGACTTTTCAGTATCATCCTGTTGTTCTTTGTTTTTTTCCTGTTGTTTCATTGATATTTTCTATTTTAGTTTTACATTTGAGACAATGTGTTAACATTATATATTTGTAATTTAGATAAAATTCGCAAAATTAATTGCAATCTCATCATTAGCGTGAGAAGGATGCTTCTCAAACTGTAAAATAAATTTTAAAAATTGGAATCCGATCTCCTGACATTGTTAGGGGCAGAGTTCTTCAAACTCGCGGACATTTGTTTTGTAAACATCACGCAATAATATCCACAAGCTGATGTTCCAATAGGTTGAAGTTGATTTGACGAGTAATTAATTATTTATATCTGGACATATATTTTTTTTTATTGCGTCACTTGGAGGAAGTCCAAACGAGTCAAAATAATTGTTATTATAAACTGCTACCCAATGTGTACCAGATCCGTCGTTGAAATCTTGTATATTTATCACACACGATTCCCCAGCGAACGGTAATGGAATTGCCGCAAGTTCATCTTTGGAATAAACTCCGTGGAAATTTTTTACTTGTTTTAGCTTATCAAGTATCTCAAAGTTACTTAACGCAGGAAGTTGCATCTCTAGAGGTTTCATCTCGTTGTTCCAGGTAATGTTAGTCCTCGTCTTATTCCCAGCAGATTTGGCAGTAGATTTCCCGCTAGTCCCGCTAAAAGTGGAACGATTGGAATAAATCCTCCTTTGGTTGTTCTTCGACGTCGCGGTGTCTTTTTTTTTTTTTCGTTGTTGTTTTTCTTCGTCGTGGCATTATATGTGCCAGTCACATACAATTAACCAAAAATTTTCTTTATACCACTGCCAAAAATACCACTGCCAACAATACCACCACCGCGAACGATACTACTGCCCTCAACTGCTTTTTTCGTTGCGCCAGATATTGCGCCAGACGCTGCTGCTAGTCCTAATGTACCTAACACTGGCAACAATTTAGGTATTAACGTTCTGGCCATTATAGATAGTGCCGGACCAAAGAAACCACCTTGTTTTGACATTCCTGTTACTTGTGTGGCACTTAAATTTAAAACAAAAGGTTTGCCGCGGTTATACTTATTTATTTGTTTTTTCGTTAACATTAACTTTGTTAAAATACAAAATTAATTTCTGTTTCCTCTGCCATTTGCTGCTTTTTGTTGTTTCCTTCATAATTTTTTCCTGATCTTGTTTATGTCTGTAACTTTTTTCCATCTGCATTGGTATTGTTTTCTTATGCTTTTCCTGATCTTCTTTATTTCTGCTATTCCTCTGCCGTGTTTCTTCCCCTTTTTTCTTGCGTTGTTGTTTTCTGCTTCCTTCGTATCTTTATTTCTGCCCTTCTATGCCTAGTGGGGTTCCTTGTTCTGCATTCTGGTTTTTAATAGTGGTTGCTGTAATGCAGTCCCATACAACCTTTACTCCTTTCTTTTTGTTGTAGCTGGTGTGTTTAGTTTTGGTCTGGAGGCCAGTCAATTTTTGTTTTAATCATTGTTATAAAGCAGTCTCGTGTGACCTTTCAAAATGTCTTTTTATTGTAGCTGTGCTGCTGTTACTGAATTTTGAAATTATTTCTTGGGTTAGATTTTCTAGATTTCTTAGATCAAAGTATATTTAGATTGGATTAGATTTTTTCCCCTTTATCCCTATTTTTTTCACATATTCTAATGTAGCTTGTGTGTTTATTTTGGTTTGGAGCACAGCCATCGTTTCTGTTTTAGTCGTTGCTATAAGGCAGTCCCATGTGTCCTTTAAGACTGCCTTTTTGTTGTAGCAGGTCTGTTGTTACTGAAATTTTGATGGTAAGATTTTCTAGATTTAGATTTCTAAGATTAAAGTAGTATTAAATTTTCCCCCTTTTCCAATTTTTTTCACATATTAGATTTTTAGTATGTGGTCCCCAAGTTTCTCCTTGTCAGCCTTGGGAAAGCTGTGTATGTGTTTTGTGCTCCATTTTTTTGTTTGGAGCTTTGTGAACTCTGTCCTCTGATTGTTGTTATTGGGCATAAATTGAATATGTATTCAGTTGTTTCCATGGTCTGGTCATATGCTTGCCTGTGGATCTCCCCAGTAGGGTACAGCCTCTTTTATCCTATTGATCATGGTCATATTATTGGGATTTTGGATGCTGGGTATGTTATTGCCCTGGTTACTTTTTTCTGTATGTGATACAGTGTTTGGCCATAAGCCCATTTGTCCCAACACTCCTACCATTTAGTGTTTATTTTTCTCTGGATGTTGTTTATTTATGTCACTGCTGTTACAGTAATGTTTTTGAATCTGGGTTTATTTATTTTTCCCTTATGAATTTGCTTGTTTATTACCCAGTATTATTATGTGGGATGGTATCCATATGAATTTGACTATTTTGTTTTCTTGTTCTAATTTCTTGAGCATATATCTTGTATGATTTACAATATATAGTCTGCTTTTAGACTGATCACTCCAATGATTGAAGGAAGCAATGCTAATTGCTTATAACTAATGCTTTGTATATTGGGTAGTTACTGATGCAGGAGAGGGATACTATGATTGCCATAAATTCTGTGCTGTATATTGCACATCTGTTAGTTTTCTTTCAACAGATATGTTGAGTTGCAGGATGATTACTCCCACCGCTGTTTTGTTGAGGTTTTTTGTTATTGAATTGTGTATAACTATATGAACTGTAGCTACTTTCGATGCACATCATTACCGAGACTCTTAGCCCTATGGGTTCATCCTTTTTATTTACCATTACTTTGATGTTAAAGCCTGCATCTAGGGTTGGGCACAT
Source organism: Megalonaias nervosa (assembly GCA_016617855.1). Classification (NCBI taxonomy): domain Eukaryota; kingdom Metazoa; phylum Mollusca; class Bivalvia; order Unionida; family Unionidae; genus Megalonaias; species Megalonaias nervosa. Next base: position 10,988 of record JAECUM010039415.1, read on the forward strand.
CCAAAGGGGTTTGGGAAAATGTTTCTGGTGTGATGTTTGGGAAATCTAATTTTGACTTTTAGATCCGCCATGATCTTTCCGCTAGGTATATTTGTTTATTCATTCTACTACAGAAGGGCTGGTCACATTTTGTATGGCCTTTAGTATGAGGCGAATGGTTCTATGTGATGACACTCAGGCAGAGTATCAGATCATTATTTCCTTCCGTCAGAGTTGTGTCAGGGGTTTGCCTGTGAGCACTTGGATTCATTTGTTGAGTTGCTTAACTACCCTAAAACATGTACATAGTGCCTTTGATCGAACTGTATCAAGCTTTTGGAGTATTGTGGTGTTTGCTGACCCATATATTTGACATATAGAATCTATGTTGGGGTTTGGACCGAGACAAGGAAATCCCAGTCAAGTGGTTACATTATTTGTCTCCCCACGAGGCTTGTCGAGTGGGAAGACATATAATGTAACCCCGCGACTGGGATTTCCTTGTCTCGGTCCAAACCCCAAAGTAGATTATTTTTCTCACCCAATATTATCCTTTAAAGTAAGAAAGATCTCCTCCCTTGTGCAATATAGTTCACGCGCCAATACTTACATGAGGTGCATTAATAAAAAATATGTTAATGAGGACTGTGGCGTGACGTGTCATCCGAATTACACAGTTTTTATGCGTGAGTCAAAACAAAATAACAACATTAAACGTTGCATAGTTTTTAGGTATTATCACATTTAATATGTGAATGTTATATGAAATTAACAATAACTAGTTAATATTTATTACAAGAAAATGTTTCATTTGCATTAGTTTCAATTTAGAAAATTATATTGTACATAATGAAACTGTACTCGGCCCACAGCTCTGTTGTAGTGAAAATACATGTAGCATGAGTGTCCGTGCTTGGGTTATTCACGGGTAATTAGAGATCCGTGTCACTGTCATATATAACTCTCCTTTTCTTTAGAGGAGGTGAACCTGTTTGTGACATTCTTGTGTTGTAATTAATATTGATTGTAAAAGTACCTCCGTGTATTAAAGATCCTCCAAATTTGGACCCCAGCGGATAACCATGTGCTAAACTTTCAAGTTCAGTGATTCTTTGAAAATTTAATTTTCTGTCTTGGAAATATGGCAAGTGTTACAGTGAAATTTGCTAATGGATTAATGTGTTGACGGATAAATGATTCCTTCTGGCTGGTAAGTTCATTATTTGTCCTTAAATATTGTAGGTATATTTTGATTCAACTGGGGCGCAATGGAGATGCTTAACAAAAATAGAATAAAGCATGTTTGACATAACACATTTCTGGCTGTTACTAAGTTTTCTGTAGTTGTTAAGAGCGTTGGAAGACTATGAAGTGTATATGTCTATAGGCTATGTGCACAGATCAGTATTTTCTGTCATAGTTGATTTCACACAGCAGTGAGAATTTTATCCCATCTGTAGCACAGTCAATTTTCAGGTCAGCGTCATTAAATGTAGCTAACAGTATATAATTTGCTTCACACGAAGTATTTAAAACTAGTTAGGTAGCTTTAGCTACATTTAATGACACTGACCTGAAAATGTACTGAGTCAGGCTTGCAGATAGGATAAAACTGACTATGCTGTGTGGAACGTACTATCATAATACCAAAAACTCAACATCGTGTGCGTGTATGTGTATGTTTCTCTCGAAACGTTTTGTATGGTGGAGAGTCCTTAAGTTGCTATGTTGTTTTGTTATATATTTGCTTGTTGTTGTTTGTTGTTGTTGTTTGATTTAGAACAACTGCGTCAGGTATAGCAGAAGACAACAAAGGTTTATTTTTTAAAAGTAGTTCCAAGCGGTGGACACCTAGACTGAGATGACCTGTCCGAGACAACCAGACTGAGATAAGAAAAGTAAGGTTAGCAAAACAGCTAGATTCCTCTGTCGCATGGGTGAGAAAACTGTAATCCATTTTCCTGGTATTAGTGACCTGTATAGGTTCACGAGTGCCTTTTGGTTGGGCCCCCACCAGTTGGCACCTTTCAAATTACATATTAGGTTTATATATTGACTGCTTTGTTTGACCAGTTTTTGGATGTGGGTTTTCCATAAGAGTTCTTCCTCAAGTATCATACCTTGAAAGGGAGGCTGTTTTTCAAATTGTATTTATTCCCCATTGAAGACAGAATTTTGGTTGGGGTGGGTCACCCATGTGTCAGTCTCATTTAGAGAATACTACTTCCGTTGTTTTTAGTGACGACAACTGAAAACCATAATTGTTGGTCCATTTTCCTATATTGTTTAAACCTGTTTGTATTTCATTAATTATTGCTGGATTTGCATGGTTCCCTGCTTTCCATATCCCACTATGGTCAAGATCTGCGTGGCCTACTGATTGTTCTAGGTCATTTATTGTCATCTAACAGAGTCAGGCTGATGACCCTTCCTTGTAGTGTGCTGTTTTCTAGTGTATATTGTGCAAAATACTCAGTTCCTGTCTAGACTTGAATTTTTCTAAAGGTTAGGAAGTTTAGTCCACATTTTATTGTATGCCTTTTCTTTGTTGAGGAATATCATCGTGATGTGCTTGGATTGTTCAGGTCTATTTGCAAATGCTAGTTTAACAGTGGATTCCAACATAATTAGTAGGTCTGTTGTGCTATGATTGTTAAGGAATCCACTTTGCGTGCAGGATATTAACCCCTTGCTTTTTAGAAAATATTTTAGTCTGTTGTTTTTCATGGTTTCCGTGAATCTTTATATGTTGTCTGTCAGGGATATAGTCCTGTATGATGTAATTGTGATGTAATTGTGTCTCTTGGTTTGCCCAGTCTGGAGATTGGTATGATAACTGTTTGTTTCCATCTGTTTGGTATTTCATCTGTATCCCAGATTCAGTTAATTAGCATTATTACTATTTCCCTTCGGTTGTTTGGTAGGTGTTTAGATATTTCATATCCTAGCGTTTCTTCTCCAGGTGAGGTTGTTTTCTTGCCAAGTAAGCCCTTCTCCCATTCAGCTTCAGCAAATGGTATATTCAGTGGCCTACTATTGTCCACTTCATAGTTGTTAGTATGGATATGATTTTCTTCAAATTGATTTTTATGTGTGTTTGGGAACTGTTTTTGTGGTTTGAATTATTGCTCATACTTGAGAAAAAAGTCAGCAAAATTTGCCACTTTGGTGCTGTTGCTATTTTGCGATATAGTTGGGGTAAGTGGCCTGCGCTTATCTTTAATTTATTTAATTTGTTGCCATATTTCTTTTGCATTTGTGCTGAAGTTTAACTTAGATAAGTTCTCTCTCCAGGGTTTTTATTTGTTTACTATGATTATGAATTTTGGTTTATTTTCCTTTTGTTTATAATCTATGAAATTCCTCGCTGCTTTTATTTTCTAGAATTTATTTAGTGCCCTTTTTTTCTCTTTGACTGCAATTTTGCATTTTTCGTTCCACCTTAAGTTGGTACTTTTGGTTTATTTGCTGAGCCTTTTGTTTTAGTATTTTGGTTTTGGCTATTGCTTTCAGGGTTGCAAGAATATTCTTAATTATGTTTATGTTCTGGTTACATATATCTTCTGTGCTAACTGCTTTTTCCGTTGTTAAATTTGTTCCACCTAGTCTCGTAAAATTTTCATCTTGCTGGGTGTGAGGAATTTATATGAGGGTTTTTTTTTTAATTTGTACATTGATTTGGATTGGAAAGTGGCCACTCCCAAAGGCGTCCATGTTGCAAACTGTCCAGTCTAGTAAGTCTGCTATTTTTTGGGTACATAGTGACAGATCAAGAACCATAAGCTTTCCTGTCGTGGGGTCGATATAAACGTTTGAGCCATCATTTAGGATTTTTAAGTTACATTTTGTGGCTCATTTTTTCAATGTATATTCCCTGGCTATTGCCCAAACTGAAATCGCAAGCTCTTTGTACAAGCTTGTCACAAGCTTGCGCAAACTATATCTTGCAAGCTAATATTTGGAATCTTGCAGAAGTCTGAACTGGAAAAAAAAGGCAAGCTTGCACAAACCACATTAAATATATATATATATATATATATATATATATATATATATATATATATATATATATATATATATATATATATATATATATATATATATATATATATATATATATATATACAAGATTGCAAGGATTAGCAGCAATTTGACCTCAATAGAAAATTACTGGCACTGATTAACTTTCCATTTGACCTCAATGGAAAATTACTGGCACTGGTTAACTGTCCATTTTGACCTCAATGGAACATTACTGGCACTGATTACTCTCCATTTTAACCTCAATGGAAAATTACTGGGCACTTTAGTTACATATAAACTTATCTCTAAGGACAGTACATACATGCAGACGGGCCTTCTCTCTACGTTCAACAGATTGTGTACACCACGTGGTGATATGGTGGGAGAGCGTATTTTTGTTCTGTTGAATTTTGTACCCCCAATTATCTCAGAAAAATGGCATTGAAATGGCCTCCATTAACTATGCCAGTGATGGGAATCGAACCACAGACCTTCAGTACGAGAATTCCAACATTCCTACACTAAGCTATGAAATCCGATTACATATATATATATGTTTTAGAAATTATTAAATACTTACCGGTTACCTGATTGTGAATAGGATTTTATTTTTTCTGAAAAACATTAATATAAAATTAAATCTGAAATCTTACATTTATACAGCAAAAAGAAATCTTAAATATATTACGTCTGTTTGTACAGAAAAATGAAATCTAAAATATATTACCGTCTATTTATACAGAAAAACGAAGCGGCTGTGCGGCTGTGTAAGTTATAGGCAGGAGACTCTGCAGTCTGAAAATCAATAGGTGGGTTTTTACCAAGCCTGTAAAGATTCAGGGAATTCCGTTTCAGTACGGCTTTAGAAACAGACAGACAGACTAATACACCTGGAAATCACTTAACAGACAAAACGAACTTACTAATAAACCTGGAAATCACCAGCAGCGCTTTAATACAGACAGTCTGAAAATCAATACAGTGCATTCGTACCAATCTATATTCGACAATACAGAACAAGCTGGAACGGCATTATCTCCCTTCTATAATGCCCAAGTCCTAAAGTATTAATTCCATTTTGCAATATCTTTAATCATCAAAATTGCTAAGTCCACGTTTAATAATCGTATCAGTTTCAAGCTTATGAAGATTCGTTCTAATGACATTTGTCTTAATAAAACTGACATTATTGTTTAGAGCGGTTTCAAAATTATTAAAATTCATCATCTTTTTCACATATCCTCGAGGAATACCTTTTGCTTTTTTGTAAGTTTATTGTCATCTAATATGACAGCATACATCTTACTCCTTAATCCAACAAACTCTCTCACCATCACAAACATAAATTCGTCCTTAAATTTTCCAATAACTTTTTTATTCGCATTATCATTAAATCCACTACTAGTCGGATAATCAGATAAATCAAATAAGTCACGGTGTTTATAAATATCTAGATAGACATCTTCACATTTTATATTATAAACTAACGAATCTATATCAGTTAATAGCAGCTCTGAATCTGGCCACTGCTTTTTAGTAAAATTATAGTGAAAGTCGTGCATTAGCCACTTTGATATATCAAGTACAGGTGCACCAACATAAATCGGTTTATTTCACTTCAAATTTGTCTTTCGTCGTTGTATTGCAACAAGATTTTCATTAAATATTTTCATGCTGACAAAACCATCATCGTTAACTAATTTATTTCTGCGATTTATATCATTTACAATATCGATAGAAACTCTTTTTCTATGTTCTCCATTGTCTTTCCAAAAACTGAGTTATTCATTAACTTAAAACGTTTTTCTCAAAGTCGGTCTTAGCCACAGCACGACGTTTGGTATTTAAATCAATATAATTTGACATCCACCTCGACTGATTAAATTTTAGTACGCGATGGACTATTCTTAGAATTAGTCCAGCATCTACTGCTTGTTTTAAATTTGTGTAATGTATCACGTATTTTTTTTATTTAGCAAATTTGGAACTAACTTATTAACGATCGAAGTTTTCGCTGTTGTCATGGCTCGTTGCTCGGGTGATAGTAAACTGTAATCTATCATCATCGACTCTGCACAAAATGGGTAGTCGTTGTGTAGATCATGCAACGAACTAGGATAATCTAGATCGACTTCAACAAAATAACTGACATCGGAAAAATCTTTTTCAGTTTCTTTAAGAAATTGATCTGGAGATATCCAATGAAATCCACCGCACGGCATTGGCTCTGACATTGCATGCCCATACAAATTGACGCAATCTAGATAAATAATATAACTCGACGGGAGATTTTTATCATAATTTTTTAGATCTTTATTATTAGCTACTGCTTATTTTTTGTTATAACACTAATTCCGCCTCTGATACCTTTTTCAATAAAATTAAACATATCGACGTCTGTTAAGAGATCTAATTCTATTTTGCTTGTTTTTAGTAGAGCGTCCCACGACAGTCCGGGAGCAGAATAATACCAACAAGGATCTAGTCCGTAATTGCTGTAGCTTACTCGACGAAAACTTTCAAAAACATCTGCTAGTAGTAATACATCTGTTTTCAAATATATATCATGATAATCAGCAAATGTTTTTACAACTAAATTTATTCCAAACATTTTGTGCATATTTGTATTCGTCGTCTGACACATCTTCACCTTTTAGCTGCGAGTAAAACTTGTCTTTACTAGGCAGAGAAGTTTCATCAAATCTGCTCCAGTCGTCGAGATACTCATACGGAAAGACACCTTTTTTTTTGTCAGATCGACATAGTTTTCACCAAAGCAACTTCGCAGATTATTAAAAGTGCTACAAGCTTTTACAAGCTCATCTAATGATGCTGCCATAAATTGCAGACTATCAATGAAACGTAATTTTCCGAGAGTAACTGACATATATTTTTCAAAATTATTTGGTATACATTTTATCGTATTATTTAGTTTTAGTTTAGATTTAATTTCCTCGTCGCCAAAAGCTTCTACATTGATATGACTATCATAGCCGCGAAAGTTATGCAAAACGACAGGAATAAACTTTGGTGCATGAAATTTTAAATTACAATTATTATGAGCTGCCCCACGATTCTGGCCAGTTAGATGACAGTGATCGCGCACTTTATCACGGATTCCGTTGGAGTCTACCAATAACTTCTCGCAAATATGACAATCAACCGCTTCGTTAAATTCAAGTTGTTGTTTAGACGTTATTTTCATTGGAGTTGACATTAATAATTTGTTACAAATTTTATTAACATCATCTATCAGATTTTTTAATAACCATACCGCCAGACTTTCAGATTCACTATCTTTGCATCTATAGAACTTTATTGGACATGAAAACTTATCGTCGACGCAACAAACTACTTTATAAGTTACTCCGCAAGGAACATGTTGCTGTATTTTTTTTTGGTACTTGATTTATTAGGATTATTTTCAGCGCCAGCCACTGCAACGAGTAAACATTCGAAATCCGCATAAATAACGAAAGGTATATTTAGCTTATGATCATAATTTTTAAATTTTAAGACTTTTTCTTTTTCGCCGGGCATAGTTATTCTTTGAACGTTGATACAGTATTTAATATGTTCCTGTGGTTTCTCATTCTTAGAAAAACCCAGCAAACATCTGTAACAGAAATATTTCTTTTTTTATTTTTTATTATACTGTCCGCCAACTAAACCGTTAAAATTTTTTATCCAAACATAATGTCCTTTATAAAATAATAAATGTATTGTCTTTTGTGTAGCAGTCTCTGAAATATACCTTGGGTAAACATTTTCTCGCTCATCTAGTCCGAAAACATTTACTGAAATATTCTTTTGTTTTTCAAACTTTGGTATCTGATTTTCTGCCACTGGAAAAGTTATTCCGTTAAAATCTAGTTCGTCTTTGTATGTCAAATTCTTTTCAATTCTATCACTGTGGTCACTCTGTGGATGTCTCTCCGATAAAATTGACCAACGAAAACATTGATCGTCGTTGTTTTTGACATTTATACAGTATTTTTTTGTTTTTAATTTTTTTTTTTTGAAAGATCAACGTAAGAACTACCTCGAAGTATGCTACATTTTGCTGTATGAATCAAAACTTCCTTTATCATTTCAAATTTCCAGCCTGACCCAGATGAAGTAAATTCCTCCAATATTTTATTTATTTCTTATTGTATTTCAGCGGCGACTGTAACAATATTTGTTCCAGTTAATATTGTTCGTGATTTAGCTGTTAGATATGGTTCTGAAATTTTGCTGTCGAAACTTGTATTTTCAAAAATTATATCAAATATATCTTTTTCGATTGCATGTAATTTTGATAAAGTCATATGATACTGAACTATTAGTTTGATACTTTTGTGAGCTGCAAGTTCCTTAGATACAAAAGGTTGTAAAAGATGTTATAAATTTGTAGAGTTAAAATTTACTAAATCATTTTGATCATCAAATTTGTAACTGTTGTCGTAAACTGAAAATGCGGTAGCAATATTTTCTGTTTTGATAATGCTCTTTTTAGCAATACGCGCAATTTTAACATTATATATAGTATTTTTATATTTAATTAAAAATTAGGTAAAAAGTCAATTAGAGATATAAAATCCCTATAGTATAATGACAGAAATTGTGAGATATATGAGATTGACAGCGGAAGGGCAAGAAACTTATCACGTTCACCCAAAGTACAACTTATATGTTGGAAATGCACTTGGTTCAGTTATTTGTATAAAATCTAAGAAATCTGTAAGAAAACCAACACCAGCTGGAATTATAATTAGTGTAAAAGGTGATGATACAGATATCACCGAAATGTTCAGAAAAGATTGTATGTATAGTTTGTTTTGCGAGGACATTCCAGAAGGTCAGCGAGTCTATTGGGTAAATAACACAATAAACGATGACAATATTGAAAATGTAGCTTTACAAAACGAATTTCAACCTCACCCAGTATTTGATTTGTATGAAGCTTCTGACAAGGGAATTATAAGACATAGAAAAACAAAAAAAAAAAAGTTGTTGGAAATTTAGATAAATACGGTTATTTAGGTGTAATGGTTAGAGGAACTAAAACTGACCAAGTTAATTAGAAATCTCATAGGTTTGTGTATGAAACTTTCAACGGCGCTATTTTAAATAACATAGTTATCGATCACATCAACAGCATTAAATCTGACAATCGCATTGACAATTTAGATTTAGTCACACAACAGGAAAATAGTACAAGAGGAGATGCTGGTGGTATTAGATTTGCTAGATCAATTATTTCAGTAAATATTGAGACTGGAGAAGAAATGAAATTTAAATCAATGACAGCTGCTGTAAAATATCATAAAATTGATCCAGCTGCAATAAAATTTGTAGCCGACAGCAAAACTAAATCAGCATCATTAATGTCAACATTTGACAAATTTAGTTTCAGATATGATGATTAATTATATTTCGTAATTCTGTCTTAGTAAGACAGCTGTGGGCAAACATCAAAACATCATCGCGATCAAATTTTAATGTTATAAAAGCACTGTCATTAAATTTATTTTTTTCTGCCGTTGTTAGGAGAATTTTATCATTTTAGCCCTGCATTACAATAACGCCAACAGAATAAGCACTATAACCCGACAGACATTTTCGAACTGCTTCGGCTAGTTCCTTGTAATTTAAGATATTAACTTTTTGATGATATTTAACATCGGGAGATTTCGTTTCGCTAGACATTATTATTATAAATTAGATAAAAGTATATTATAATATGAACTTGATGAAAAGACTTGCTGATATATACGCAGGAGATTATATCGCCAGCGACAAAGTCGCCAACGACAATATTACAGCAAGTTATACAATCACTAACGACAAATTTTCTAGCCAAAGCGAAGATGATATTTTGTACGACAACGAGTCCGACGATGAAGTAGCTGCTGTCGCTGACAGAAACAAATTACAGCAGACCGACAACTGGACGATATAATGTTAAGTATCACATTGCTAAAGAAATAATACAATTTAATTTTACTGTTGCCGAACAAAAATATTTTGGCAGCTTATCAAACCTTTCTTTAAATCTGAAAATAACTGGCGAGCAAAGAAATATAAAATATGATTTTATTTTTGTTAAAATATTTAATTTAATGCCAGTTGATAATGCAAGAAAATTCTATTTAATTTCGTTATGTAAAACTATCAAATGTAAATCTGTACTTGTAAAGTACGAACAAATGTATATTAACATTATTGCACAAAATTGGGAAACTTCTAATTTTGTATCGACTTAGTTGGCACCCAGCTATTAAATTTATCGCTATATCCTCTCCATTTAAATAAACTTTTGTTGCCGCGTTTTCGGATAAATTTTACAATAACAAATACGTCTTGGGATGTTTTCTGAAGTTCCTGCTCGTAAAAACTACCAGTTATAGGCTCACCTAATAAATCTTTCAACGAGTATGTTACAGGCATTGTTAAAGTACTTTATCAACAACAAATACTTCTTCGCTCCAGTTTGGAGTAAATCCTTTTTCAAATGTTTTTTTTCGTCAGAGAAATTCTAACTCGATCATCAACTGTAAATTTGTCTCTGCGGTACATATTTTCGTTTGCTAATATCGGATTTTCAATTGCGTCATTTGGCGACATTTTAATGGTTCGATGTTTCATGTTATTGTATTCGTCAACAATGTTTTGTAAATTATCAATATATTTATTTCTATTTTTAGCTGATAAATACTTATGAATGTTTTCGTTTAGTGTACGATTAAATCGTTCTACGACAACGCTTTGACCTTCGTTTCCTGTAACATATTTTTTGATATTATTTTGGAGCCAAAACTGCTCGAACTTTTTATTTAAAAATTCTGCTCCGTGATCAGTCCAGATTCTATTTGGCTTTCTTTCTGCAGTTGTTATTATTTGTTTTAGCGCATCAGTTATTGACGTTCCTGTCTTGTCTGAAACTGGCACACTAAAAGCATATTTGCTAAAAACATCTATGACATTAAAAAATATCTCTTAGTATCGTTAAATTCAGTTAGATTTGACACATCTACTAAATCTATCGCCCAGATATCGTCAACGGCATTTGCGACAATTTTACGTCGCAGAAACTTTTTTTTTAGGTTTGTGTAGCTATAAGGCAAGATCATCATACAATTTCTTTCCAAGCCCGAGTTTATATTTGGCTTCAATAAAACCCTGCACCAACTTTCGCTCAACCCTTTCTCGCATATTTATCGGTTTGATATCACGAAGTTCGTCCAACATTACCTTATCGCAGTCCGATTTGGAGTTCTCGTGATCACGATAACAAATGTCGTGGTGCATTGCTATCTCATCAACTTGATTGTAAGGTTCTTGTCCTGGCAGCGGATTATCATTTTCATCTAGTTGTTTATCAAGCGGATTATAAGGTCCAGTATATTTATGGCCTGTCAATGTCCAACCGCCTTTTGGTTTCGGCAATTTGCCAATTACTTTATGTATGTCTATACCTGTTCCTATTATTTCTCTGTTATTATATTGTTGACAGTATGTGACAATTTTATTTTGCTCGAGATATAAATCTCTGTCAGAATCGCACTTGCATATCATTATATATTTTCAGATTTATAATAATATTTGTTTTCAGATTTATAACAAAAATTGTTTTCAATCGTCTACTAAAAGAATGTCCCTGACAACGTCAGTACATCCAGCTCCGGACAGTTTCCTCAAAAACATACTTTGTTTTTTTTTCCACAAATTGCGCAAAGACTTTTCAGCATCATCCTGTCGTTCTTTGTTTTTTTTTTCCTGTTGTTTCATTGATATTTTCTATTTTAGTTTTACATTTGAGACAATGTGTTAACATTATATATTCGTAATTTAGATAAAATTCTCAAAATTAATTGCAATCTCATCATTAGCGTGAGAAGGATGCTTCTCAAACTGTAAAATAGATTTTAAAAATTGGAATCCGATCTCCTGACATTGTTAGGGGCAGAGTTCTTCAAACTCGCGGACATTTGTTTTGTAAACATCACGCAATAATATCCACAAGCTGATGTTCCAATAGGTTGAAGTTGATTTGACGAGTAATTAATTATTTATATCTGGACATATATTTTTTTATAGCGTCACTTGTAGGAAGTCCAAACGAGTCAAAATAATTGTTATTATAAACTGCTTCCCAATGTGTACCAGATCCGTCGTTGAAATCTTGTATATTTATCACACACGATCCCCCAGCGAACGGTAATGGAATTGCCGCAAGTTCATCTTTGGAATAAACTCCGTGGAAATTTTTTACTTGTTTTAGCTTATCAAGCATCTCAAAGTTACTTAACGCAGGAAGTTGCATCTCTAGAGGTTTCATCTCGTTGTTCCAGGTAATGTTAGTCCTCGTCCTATTCCCAGCAGATTTGGCAGTAGACTTCCCGCTAGTCCCGCTAAAAGTGGAACTATTGGAATAAATCCTCCTTTGGTTGTTCTTCGACGTCGCGGTGTCTTTTTTTCCGTTGTTGTTTTTCTTCGTCGTGGCATTATATTTATCAGTCACATAAAATTAAACGAAAATTTTCTTTATACCACTGCCAACAATACCACCGCGAACGATTCCACTGCCCTCAACTGCTTTTGTCGTTGCGCCAGATACTGCTCCTGACGCTGCTGCTAGTCCTAATGTACCTAACACCGGCAAAATTTTAGGTATTAACGTTCTGGCCATTACAGATAATGCCGGACCGAAGAAGCCGCCATGTTTTGCCATCGCAGTTATTTGTGTGGCACTTAAATTTAAAACAAAAGGTTTGCCGCGGTTATACTTATTTACTTGTTTTTTGGTTAACATTAATTTTGTTAAAGTACCTGCTTGGACGTTAGGTTTTATTTTTAATGAAACCTGCCGTTGTTTAGCAACAGCAGCTGCTAATTTGTTAACTTGACCATCAGTCAAATGTATTTCTTTTACAATATATTTTGTCATCTTATATTAAAGTTACAGATTAAACTTGTAATTTTTAAACTTGCACCGACATTTTACCTCCAACATAATCAATTGTAACAGATCTATCGCTGATCACTAACGCGTACACGTACAACTGTGCTACTGGAACTGCTCCAAGTGTCCAGGTAATTTCAATATCAGCAGTTGAAATTACATCTCTTTCATTTTGTTTACTAACATCAAAATAAAATATCGGATAAAGTGTACGAAATTCCTCTACTGATATCTGAGATCCGTCTCCAACGTCCTGATATTTTTGCATCGCGTCCATAAAATACACAAAAGGTCTAGTAATATTTTTATTAGCCTCATCTGTAAAATTGCATTTTATCGCTCGTTCTGGATATTGCTTTGAATTTAGTCTAGCATGTATTCACCTAACATTAGCATTATCAAATATTGCGTTATTTTGTTGTTGGTCACCACGTCGCGCATGCTGTTGAAATATAACAAATAATTGCCTCGGCAGTTGTTCACTTGATGTTGTTGTGACTTGCCATGTGTAGTCGGTAGTGTTTGGAACTGCTGTTTGATATATTTTATGTTGCTAAAAATGAAATTTGTTTGTGCCGTTTTTAAGAACATTATCTGATTCGAGCTATTTTGAAATTGTTGGTGTTATTCGTGGCATCCACAGCGCAAGTTTATTTATGATAAACTGTACATCAGCCCCACCATCTCGAAATAGGCAGTCGTTTTGTAATGCTTGATCTAAAATATGTGCATGTTTAACTCCACGAAATACTTTGTTGTAATCGCGACAAAAGCCAAATACTGTATTTAACGGCAGCATCATTTTAATTTGACGTGATCTTGCTGCAAGTACCTTTCTCATAGCATAACCTTCATTGTAACGTATATTTCTTACGCTAATTTTCCCCTTAACTAAATCGAACATTGCAACAGCGTTGGCAGTCGCACCTGATGGTGTTATACCAAGATTATTACAAGCGGCCATAAGCGAGACTCTTACAACGTCTACATTAGCGTCTGCAGCTAGTGCGGCTATACCTAGTGCGACTGCATTAACAATAAGAAAAGTTCTTACAGTTATAAGATCTGCAGCGGCATCAGCTCCGTGTAATAAAACACCTTTCGAGAAAAGTTCGGTTGACTCAGCTAAACCATGTCCAGTATCTTTAGACAACATCATATTAGCTGCAGTCGATCTGGAGTAATCGTCGGAAAACGAAATAGTATTTAAGATTGTACTTGCAACTTGCAGGTGACTTGAAATATCCTCAACCGTTTGATTGGCCAGCTGATATCTGTCACTTTTGAATAAACATCAGTCATCATTTATAAGAGCTACTTCTGCCTTAGCTGCAATTGCAACAGGCGGATTAGCTCCTGTCATAATCTGGCCACGAACTTCCAACATTGCCTTGTGAGGTAATAAAAGCACATCTTCATCTCTGGTATTAAATGTTCTGACACCAGCTTTATTTGGCCCATTAGAATTTTCGTCGAGATACTCAATATATTCAAATTCTGTTACGGTGTTGTCAGCGTCATAAGTTTCTGTTAAATCGAGATAATTTTTGACAGACATTTTTTATTTATTAGATTACATAATTTTCTAACGATAACAATTTTCTAACGGCAACAATTTTATTGCGGCGCTGTTACTTTAGATATTAACTTTAGTATAATCTGCTCGCCCTTTGGTGATACAAGTTTTTTTTTTTTTGGTTGTTGTTATCATAGCACGTTGAGTTTCTTTTGTTGGAGCGATTTCTGATATAACTTGTTTGATTGTCGGTGGTGATCCATTTTTGGATTGCCTTTAATTTTATCATATATTTTTTGTCCCACCGCAGTTCCAGCAGCAGATGCGGCTCCAGTTGCAAAAGCTTTTGACGCGTCAAGTGCAATTGGTGCAACTTTGTGCGCGATTCCCGGAACATTTTCAATAATTTTAGTAAATATATTTCCCAAAAATCCACCAATAAGTTTTCTTCGGTAAATTTTTTTTGTTTCATTATATCTGAGGTTGCATAAAACCGAAGTCGATAGCAAAGCTATTGTGTGCGTAAGTGTAAATAATAAGTAACGACCTCGTTATTCAGATCCAGCTGTCGTCCAGATTGATCTGTCAACTGCATATTTATACTCGTTATTTGATTTTCAACATTTAGCGGATAATAAATAACTTGCCGCAAACTAATTTGCTTGAGCGATCCCGGTGGAACATCTGGCGAAAAACTATATATCGTTTGTCCTTTACTACCCTGGGCTGAGTAAGATCCAGATGCAATGGAGCAATTTATTAGTATTGTATTTACGTCGGTTATATTTACTGGCAGATCACCGTCATATGTTTCAGTTTGTTCTGTGGTTGATCCATATTTCCTGTGAGTAAATCCAATCAGCGACGCTATGCTTCTTGCTGATGAAACATCTACTTCAAAATTATTTTTTAATGTTATTCTGGCGCGTAAAGCATTATAATTTGGTGCTAGTTCAAAATTGTCAGCGACTCTTGTATCTACATATGTTATTAATTCACGTATCGTCTTATATAAATCAATTATGTTGTAGGCTCCTTGCGGAATTTTAACTATAAACCACCCATAGGCCTTGTCGGAGATAGAGTAAAACTTAAATTCATCATTGACACCAGTTTTTACGTTAGCCATGGAATGCCAACATGTACAGGAAATTAGTCCACTTTCATACTGTTTTTCAGTATCAAGTTGTACCGGTGGAATATAATTTACTGAAAAATTTGCGCTATCTTTCGCGTTAGCTATCGCGGGCGTACTAGAGTCTAGTAATAATGTTGTTGACATTGCTATTTATTATATTTTTACAAAATTAAGTCGTTACGATTTATATCAAAATCGCTATGTAAAGTTTTGTATTCGTCAGATGTTAATAAATTTTCCGATCTTAAATGATCAAGCATATCAATAATTTCATTGTCAATTTCAGCGCCAACATTTCCGGCTTCCTTTGATGATATCAACAGCATTAATCTGCCTATCATTTCGGCAGTTGATGTATATATTTTTACACCTGTTCCTGTTTTTTTATTCGTGCGAATATTCTCATTAAATTCAAATTCATCATAAAAATTTACATATTTGGATTTTCCAGATCTAAATTTCTTCGCCGTAGATACTAAATTACTGGCAATAACACCATTTCTAGCTTGTTCGCAAAATGTTTTAAGATCATCTCCTCTAGCTTCGTCAATTTTATCATAAGCTTTTGTTCCATCGTTATAAATATCATCTAATTTTTTTTTATAAAATCATCATATTCATTTCGTGACCATTTATTAATATTATCAACATCTTTAATATTGTTTCCTTCCATAACAGTATCGTATTCGTATTTTGTTATTTTATCTGATGTCATTTTTTTTTATGTTCTCTTTACTTTCAGTTTCCGCTGGTAATACAACTAGTGGTTTTTCAGTCTCTGCTGGAAATTGTGTGCTCTCTGGTCTATCAGTTCTGAGTGTACTTTTTAGATTTTTAGCAATTTTTATTCGATTTTCATCATTTATTTTAAATTTCCTACGAAAATTCCAACTTTTACCAAACCCTGTGTATCTATTTTCAGTAGCTGTTCTACTAAATACGCTAGCAATAACACCGACTCTAATTTTATCAGAAAGTTCAGACATATGATATTCTTCATTAGTTGTTTGTAATTCAATATTAGCCTTTTGACCATCTGTCATCATTTTATCTAAATCATTAATATGTTTATCATACCTTTCTTTCAACCAAGTTTTTATATTATCAATATCATTTATATCATTTTCTTTTAAAAATTCACGATAATCATCATCAGTTATTTTATTATATGCTTTTTCTCGGCAAAATCGTCTTTGTTCTTCAACATTTAAAAACCTTACTGTTAACTCTCCAAATTTGTCTTGTCCTTTTCAATATCCTCTATTTTTTCTGATATTTTTCCCAAAGCAACCCTAATTTCATATGAGGTTAATTCTAATAATCTTCTTTCGAGTAAAAGTGGATTATTAATCAGTCGATTGAGCTCAGTTCGTCTAGCAGCAGGATCAGCAATATTTCTTACAAGTGCCTCAGCTAATCTTCTTCTTTCTTCGTCAGATCTGGCGATAATTATTTCAGCAGCTGCTTCTTGTTGTTCTTTAACTAGTCCGATTAAACCTTTCTCCTGTAGTCGCTTAAGTTCTTCTTCTGATAACGGTTTAG
>JAECUM010039416.1:0-38071 GCA_016617855.1 Megalonaias nervosa
AAAAACTATTTAATCAACCATATCTATAAAGTATACAGCTAAACATAATAACTAAGCATAAATATCAAAACTTTTAAATTAATTGTTGCAGAATAAATTCCATTATAATTTATGGAAACAATTATATTGCTAAGGCCATTGGCTATCATTGCAATATAATTCATATGTTCATGCCATGGTCAAATTAGTGTAATTATTAGGTACCTTTTTGTAATTGAACTTGATGTCCTCTATCTCAGTCACAACCAGTATATCTTTCTTTGATAATCCTAGAGGCCTGCCTCGCAAATTTTGAGAAAAGGGGAGGGGGGAGGTCTTTGTTATTTTCAAAAGCTTTCTTGAAGGAATGACTACCTCTTGTTTCAAGTTTGGATGATGGATCTCTTATGACGTATGGACTTATCTGGATAGTATTATGGGTAAGTCCCTGAAACTTGTATGAAATATATTCAAGGCACAAATATTTTTTATTGGTCTTTGAGTCGTTGGCTATTAATATTATTGCAAGTCATCCTTATAAATCTCATGTTAAGTTGTGTCCATTGAGGTATAAATTCAGTCTCTACTTGACTATTCATTCCTCTTACACATACCTTCTTCCACTGATTACCATTTTGAGATTTGTTTGTCCACCAACCATATCTGACCACTGCCCACTTAAGCCTTTGGGGTTATTGATTTCTTGTTATGGCATAGAATTGACCATTACACTCGCCCAGTATCTGCTGGCTGCATTTAATAGAGGTTAAATACACAGTATGGTAAATTTCACCCACACAATGCATTGAGCTACATGGGAAGCTTTTGGCAGTGGTGAATATTGATGACAACATCCATACAAAAGTTGTAATTCAATCAGATATTTCCAAGACTAAAACCATGGTACTGGAAAATGGATGTTGCTAATGAAGGCAACATTGTTTTGGATGTAATACACATTTAGGGAGCAGATTCATTAGCTTTTAGTGTGGTAAGAATGCATGTTTAATTCAGTATCTGTTGAGTAGTAAAAGAGCAGACGTAACATTTAAGTGAAAGACTGCATGTGTGTTTTATAGTGCAGAGATGAAAGGCATGGTGGTATAAATACCTGTGTTTAAGTTTTCTTCACAATAATGCAAGATGCAGCCTTATTCATTTCTTTTATTTCATGTACCATCTATTGCTGTGTTACATCAATACCACATGTAAGAAAAGTCAAACTGCAATCAACAAACAGCCTGATTTGCCATAGCATAATGTGCCTGCAGATCAGGGTCTATGTTGTTTGTTCTACTGATTACTCCTAACCAACTGAACAGACCCAGATCTGCTGGTGCATAATGCAATGGCAGATCTGGGTCTGTGCAGTTTGCAGTTGGACTCATCTTGTAAATGAATATATATGGTAGCTGTTATGTACTGTATATACTCATACATAAGTCAGATCCAAATGGAAACTGCATATATCCCGACTTGATGTCACATAATGCACCAGCAGATCTGGAGCTATGCAGTTTGATAGGAGTATAAACCTGATCTGCCAACGCATGGTTAATCTTGTTTGCAGTTGAACTTGACCTATAAGTGAGTATATACAGTGCAGAAAAATTCTGAAGGAAAATTGACTGTGTGGAATCACTTTATTACCATACTAATATATAATTTCAAATCCATTAAATTCTTTATCTTGTTTCCAGGTCTTGAATTTGACTTCTCAGAAAAGAAAAAAATAAATCACTACTTCCAAGTTTTGTTTGTTACAGCACTCTGATCTATAAATAAGATAAGCAATTTTGTCGACATGGATATCATATTAGAAAATTCCTAAGGGAAAGAAATTTGAAAATATCTGACAAGTAGACATATTGTCAGTTTAGTCCTGAATGCTCTTTTGAATTCCCCATCCCTCACCAAAAAAAAAAAATTCCATATTGATCTGGTCATATTCTTGTTGCTTCTTCAGGATTTGCATATTACTTTCATCTTTGGGTTTTGTTGTGTCAACTTCCATTAACTGAATTCTCAGATCTTCCATCATTATTGATTTTAGTAAAGATTATGGCATGCTGAACAAAATCTGGTTATAGCCTTGCTTGTATTCTGCTGCAGTACTACATTTCTGAAATTCAACATATTTTCTTCGCCAATGAAAAGTCAGTACATTGACAATCATCAGAAAAAAACATAAATAAAGAAGTATTTCAGTGGCCACATTTAACAGACATAAGGAAGACAACTGTATTATTGGTACTTTACCCATAATTCCATGGTTCAGACTCTTCACAAGTATAATATACATGGAAAATTTTGTTAGACAACTTCATTCTGGAAAGTTCTGTTCACATTAATGATTACATAATGGCAAAAACAATTTCTCAAAAATATCTTGTAATTAAAATTCAAAGAATAAAGACAAATTCTTATTGGCAGAAAATATAAATTTCATAAGTTTTCCACTCATATCCATGATTCAAAACTTTTTGTATATAATGACAAGTCATACACTTTATAATTGCTTTTTGAATTTGAAACATTAAATACAGTTTTATTTTCTGAGGTAGGATAACAGTTACAAAAACAGAAGAAAAGCCAATGCATCTCCTCAACCCTGATTTTCAAATGCAAAAATCAAATTTTACAAAAGAAATTTAGGCTAAAATGGAGAAAAATTATTAAATTATAAACACTGCTAGGCATTGATAGTCACTTACTTATTTTTTTGATCTTTCTGTTTCTGTGTAAATTATGCTGTTTTGAGACTAAGTCGAGAGAGACTAAAAAAAAGCATAAGTGTCAATAATGCAAAACCAGTATTGTTACTGTATTCTGTCTAGCCTGGAATATAGCTGATATTGCTCACTGGACATACATAGTATAACAACTATAAACTATCAGTCACTCATCTAAGGTAATTTGAGAATTAAAGAAATAGGCATTTTTGACACAAAAACTATTGATAATTGCAGGGCCTGCTGTTAACACCATGAGGTAGGCATTTTTGACATAAAATCAGTTGATAATTGTAGGACCTGCTGACAGCACCATGTGAGGCTGACAACTGGCCTTCTGAATTCCTAATTGAGTAAACAATCTATAGGTTGAACACACAAACTGTAGTATGTGATATACAGGTTGAATACACAAACTGTAGTATGTGAGGGAGTCTTTCATAGCACCAAATGCTGTTACTACAACATATTTTTTCATTTGCAAAGTTAATATAGTTTCAGAATGGTACAGTAATGCTAGCATCTAGGTGCAACATTTTTCATACTGCTCACCCTAATGAGCAATACACAGATTGACTCGACTTATAAGTGAGTATATATGATATTCAAACTGCAATCAACAAAGATCCTGATCTGACATAGCACAATATGCCTGCAGATCAGGGTCTTTGTTGTTTGTTCTACTGATTACTCCTAACCAACTGAACAGACCCAGATCTGCTGGCACATTATGCAACAGCAGATCTGTGTCTGTGCAGTTTGCAGTTGGACTAGACTTACAAGTAGGTACATATGGTACACAAACTCAGCACCCAAAGTCTTGCTACATCATATTTATGCATTCTTAAGCTTAATTTATTTTGAGAATGGTATACCAGCACCTTGCACCTGGGTATAAATTGTGCATAATTGTTTGACTAATTAAGACACAGGCTAAATACATTATTTATGATAGGTACAGAGGTTTATAGCAGCTTGATTGTTCTGCAGTCACAAGGTTATAATGCAAGTAGGACAACAAAACCTAAATAGTGCACATGGGTGTAAATTGTTCATACTGTTCTTCTCAGTGAACAAACACACAGTTTTCCTCAATACACAAATTGTATTATGTGTGAGAGTTGAGTGAGGGATACACAGGCTGAAAAATACAATTTGTAATATGTTGGAGTTTCTGGTAACATGAAATGTTACTACATTACATTTCAGCAGTTACAAGGTTATGTGAATGCAGAAAAGGTACACACTGTTACCAAATTAAGTGTGCAGTACACAGTTTGAATACACAAACTGTAATATGTGGCAGTCTATTGCTGCACTAAAAGCATTACTAATTCACATTTTCACAGCCACAAGTAAAAGTGTGAGAACTGTATATGAGCACCTGTCATCTGCTCATCTGAGTAAGCAATACACAGGTTGAATGGATACACAAACTGCAATATGTGTGAAAGTCTGTAATAGCACCAAAAGTGATGTTACATCATATTTCCACGTTCAGAAGGTTAATAGAGAGTGTGCACTGGTACAGGAACACAGCATTAAGTGTCATTTGTGCTTACTGCTTGCATCATTGAGTGAGACACATTAAATATACAAACTCTAATATGTGTATTACCATATATACTTGCTTATAAGTTGAGTCATACTGCAAACTGCATATACCCAGATCTGCCATTGCATAATGCACCAGCTGATATGGGTCTGTACAGTTTGTTAGAAGCAATCATTAGACAAAACAACATAGATCCTGGTTTGCTGAGGCATTATGCAGTGGAAGATCAAGGGTTATGTTGTTTGCAGTTGTACTTGACTTATAAGTGAATATATATGGTATGATATATTCATAAATATCAACTTTTAGTTATTTTCTATTGCCACTTTGATAATCATATAGGTATTTATATATACTAGATAATGATAATAATAATAATAATAATAATAATAATAATAATAATATTATTATTATTATTATTATTATTATTATTATTGCGTATATATATATATATATATATATATATATATATATATATATACTCTATATACTCTCATATATATAACCAACATATATATATATATATATATATATATAACATATATATAAAATACCATATATTACAGTAATATTATTATTATTATTATTATTATTATTATTATTATTATTATTATTAATTTAAAGTCGTTCTTGATGGTCAACAATTTACATAAAAGGCAATACGATAATTCATGCATAGAAAACATTTGATGGCCTAGGACCTATATTACATAATGATATTGATTTCACACCATTCTGTCTTTTCTGCCTGTGCTTTGCCATGTTGCAAATAAAGTAAAATATTCAATATGTGGAATCATGTGTATTTTTGGTCAGAAAGATGGATTTTTTATTGCCTTGAAGGCAACAGCGAGTTATTGTTACCATCCATGTTTTCCTGGTTTATGACTATTTCAATATTTTATGCTCTTGCATCTCATTTTTGGATGACTTTAGTTTTGTATTGAACCTACCTCAGTATGAGGTGACCATGCCAATGTGACATCATACACTTTTGAGGTTCTCCTCAACAGTCTTGTAATGAGAGAGGGACCTGGGTGACTGAGTGATATATTTTGATCGCCTTTACAGATCACTGAAATCTCATCTCTGTCCACATGGGTTCCAGTCTTGGCTCAGCCAATGTGGGTATATGAGAAAGCTTGCTAGTGGCTTCCTGTGGGTCATTGGTTCTTCCTGGGATTTTCCTGGGTTCTTCCTCCACCTTGTATACCAGGAACCATATAGCTTATCATGTGCTGAAATACGGAATTATCCCCAAAAAGCAAACTTGACCAATCTGATAATGAGAAACCGCTGTATTTAAATGGGTATTTACCTGTTCCTAGCTTTGAGTCCAAATGATACATATAGAACAGGTAGCTGAAAAATTGATGTAGTATACATTTGGAGACATTCTCTACAATATGTTACAGAGTACTTACTGTTACATAATACAGTGAAACTTCCTAATCTTGTCTCTCTTTAATCCAGCTTCCCTTCAGACTGGCTGCATATTTTGGTGCAAAGAAAGCCACTCTAATACTAACAAAACTTCATTATACTGGCCACTTCTATAAAAATGGTCAACATTTTTGGTGTCTGTTGAATGGAAATTTGGGGCATCTCCCAGATAACATTGATACATGCTTACTAGTCCAACTACAAACTCCACACACCCATGTCTGGCATTGCATAATACACAGGCAAATCTGGGTCCATGTAGCTTTATAGGAGTAATCGCTAGAAGAGATAACATAGATCCTGATTTGCCAGCACATGATATGATGGTAGATCAGGGTCCATGGTGTTTGCAGTTAGACTAGACTTATACATGAATATAAATGGTATCTATTTTCATTATTTTCATTTTCCTAGACTATGCTTAAGTACTTTACATAATACTTGTAAAATTAGTGATTGCTTACTGCAGTGAGCCTTTATTTGTTAAAAAGTCAGTATACACAAGTTGTAATGACATGCATTAAGTTGCTTATCATCAACAAATTGCAGAAAACAGATTTCCTGACTATATAACTTATGCATTATAATCCTTGCTGCCCTTGCAACCATTCTCCAGACTAATATTTGGACAAATCATTTTTGTCTTTAAAAAATCTCTCAAGTAGAAATTGCATTAAGACCTTTGTCATCTGCCATGAAAAGACATTTCATAGATGGAAATATTGACATCACCTCAGATGCCCTCTCAAAAATTGAGACTCCATGATAAAAAGGCTCATAAAACAAAATTTGCATTTAATTTCAATATCACAGTTTATCCAGAGCTTACATATGATATTTAGATCTTTAAAACATAATAAAAGACAAAATTTAAATGCAACAATTATGAGATTTTTCTTAATATTTATTAATTTAGAGACTGAGGGGAGCTCTTACAATGGAATATAATCACAATCCCAACCCACCTGAAGCTGATAAAATGAAACAGAATATAAGGTTTTCATTTTTTATCATTACCAAAAATTGAATGTAAAGAATTTATTATTTTTGTTTGTTTAATTGTTGTTAGTTCATATTTTATCCTTGTAGCATTTAGCATCTAACATTCTGTCTTTTGTTTTATCTTTTCTTGCTGAAATGATGGTTGTGATCAGAATCCATTATACCATGATGTGCGTTACAATTCCAATATTGTTTGTGGGCAAATTTCAGCACAATAACAGCTGAAGACTGTATGTGGCTTTAGCAAAGAGTCACCCAAATATATTAGGGCTTTGCAGCAGCCATTGTTGCATGGTTACACCCTCATACACAGTGTACCAGACATTGCCTGATTTTGCCACCATGTCCTGACTTTTTGCAGCCATGCTTTCAACCTACTATATCAATATCAAAATCAAGATTCTTTGAGGTAGATCAATATTTTCATTAGTTATTTGCAAAATGTGTCCCTAAAACTGTTTTGGATTGGAAACATTCTGGAATGAATTATTAATGTACAACATTCACAAAAGCTCCACTTATCCATGCCATCACATATCATCCATAAAGTCTCCCATGCCTTGAATGCAGAAAGTCCTGTAAACATTTGATACAGTTGGAATATAATACCTTGCTATGGCAAGTGATGAAAGCTGACATTTGCTGTATTGTAAGACTATTAAAAAAAAACTTTCATTTGTGGAACACTTAACAGGAAACAGATTTGCACCCTGGGAGAAAGTGAATCATCCTGCAATAACCACTTATAAGCCTTTCATTCTACTCTTGAACAGGCAAATCTCGAAAAGCCTGATTGATTAATTGTTTTTACAGAAATATATAATTAAATGAACATATTCAAATGCATCCTACTGAGAGTCATTGAACAAGGGAAATTAATCTGTTATATCGATGAAATGTATCATTGTTTCTGACATATTTTCCAGGTTCAACTGTTTGTTTTGTTCCAGAGGGAGGCAGCTATTAGAATCATGAAGGAACTTAACCTCAGAATTCATGTAATCCTGATAGAACAGCCATATACACAATTCTACCAATATGTTTTTGAAGAAATAGTCAAATTCATTTATAGTACACTGTGATGAACTATATTTTTGGAGTGGGGTGCTCCCAAATATTTTATTTTAACTATTATAGAAGTCCCACCCAGGCTGTATTTTGTTGGAAGTTAAATTTAGTGAAAGATAGATGTAAAGCTCCAAGCCCCCAGTCAGCAATGCCAATGGTTAGATGGTTCAATATACAAAAAAAAAGGTTGAAATTCAATGAATAACAATTTAATAACAATTCAATAATCAAATGACTCAAATTACCAATTGCACTCCTTCCACTCGACCCTTTAATAAGCCTATTGCATCACTTAATTAGCAGTGTGAGATTGATTTCCACCTGTCCTTGCGTTCCTACTCATCTGTTGTATCCTTTTTCTCTCTTATTTCTCCCAATTCCTTCTCTTCCTCCCCAACCTTACTCCAGATTCCTTCTCCTCCTCCTCAACTTTCTCTAGACTCCTCCTCCTCCTCCACTTTCTCTCCCATGACTACACTTCTGTTGACTTTGACTGTCTCGGCTACAGTTTCAATTCGTCTCCAAATCTTGAAAACTTGGGACCCAATGGAACTGGAAGTTCTCTGTCCCCTAAAAAGCTTCCTATGAAAACACAAGGACTGTACAATCTTTTTCCTTAGTCCTCTCATCTCACACTACACACAGCTTATCATCAGATAAGGGTTGTTAAATTTCTTTGGTCACACATTTGTTCACATTGAGATACCCATACATATGGTAAAAGAAACATCATAATACAGCACAGTATCAATTACTTCTTATACATACATCAATAAATTCCATCACATCAGTACATATTCCTAATCCCATTATACTAAACAATATCACAATAATCAGATGCATTTCTTTACCTTACAACTCATACAAAGTACGTAAATATTCAAATATCCAAGCTCTGATATATGCATATGTCCATAGTAACTAATCTTACATACTTCAAGCATGTTTCCAAATTCACAATTCAAGCATGTGTAAATTCTGACATAATGCATTAATAAATGCACTGGTTTACTAAAAAGTAACCTAGTAGCAAATTACAAAATTAATTCTGACCACAAGCTAACAATCTATATAATTCTGCCTCGCATCTAATAATTCTCTAAGTAAGGCTCAAGCCCATTTCTCAAATATGCATGTAAATAAAACACTACAAAGGTAATTCTACATACTAAACGATCCTAGTAATTAAGTGTACATACTACAAATAAGTACAATTATGATGCTGTAATATTCTGCAAAATTCAAGCAAATAACTTACTGACATTTTTGAAGCTTTGTCTTTCCTTAAAATCTACCTCTAAGTTCTGCCACCAGATTATAGTGGCTTCTTTCTTGGTGTAAACCCTATTGATCTGCAAATCTTCCAGGCAAATACTAAATTACTCTTATGATTTCAGAAAGTATCATTCAGGTCTGAATTGTAATCACGCCCTCTATCTCAATTTGGATTGGATATCACTGTGGACCGACCCAATCAAACTTAGCGGACAATGTCCCCCTCTCTCTCTGTCAATGTGGGGATGAATAAGAACATGCCCTGTTCACCCCGTGGAGTTTCCTTTTGATCCTTGAACTAACTTTTAACATATAGGTGTGATAACAGCAAGCCTATGTTAAGAGATGCAACCGGTCACCTTTGCTGACTCAAGTTTCTGGTCTCTGGCTGATCATGGTAACCTTGTGTAAGAGTTCAACACTATCTCCACGGCAATCTTTAGAGATGAAACACATGGGCATGGTAATATTCCCAAGACAGGTAGATTATTATAGCTTATACATGACTTTAGCTGGGTGCTTAGCAAATGTGACATACACTAGAATCAAACAAATTTATACATATGAAACTGTATTGATTTGGGTTCATACATGAAAACTGTTTATGCTTTGAATAAAATTATGTGTACAAGTAAAACCTTTTATTAGTTCAAGGAGGTTCATTATGCATATACCGTATGTACTCACTTATAAGATGAGTTCAAATGCAAACTTCACAGACCCAGATCTTCCATCACATAATGTGCTGGCAGATCTGGATCTGTGCAGTTTGTTAGGAGTAATCATTGGAACAAACAACATAGACTTTGATCTGCAGGCACATTATGCTTTGACAGAGCAGGATTGTTGCTGTTCGCAATATGACTCAATTTATTAGTGAGTATATATGTTGTTCCACTGTAAATCTTCATTTTTTCACCTGCCTCAGTTATTTTTAAACATTGAGCGAGATCAATAATAGGGATAGAGTTCAATGACATCAGCATAAAAATCTGATTTCTGTGGGTTTCAGTTTTGATTGTAATTAGACTTTGCACATATTCCTTGCAAAATGGAACACAATCCATGTCATTATACAGAGCAACTGCATAGAAGACCAATCAGTGTAGCATAAAAAGTGGTCAAGATTAAGGTCCAAGCATTACCATGCATAGGAAGTCCAAAGTGATCAGAATGCTAGGCATATCAGAGGTCAAGGTCACATTGTACGACTCCAATCTTGGAATTTCTGAGAGTTGATGCTAAGACATGCAAAGTCTTCAAATGCATTCTAAAACAGATTTCAAAAATATTGGCAATATCCACAACAGGGAATATGAAGCATAAAAGTTCATCTTTTTAAATTACTTCCGTCTTGGAAATCCAGCACTTGAAAATTTTATTTGGACATAAATTTTATAAAATCTTTTTTTCATTGGCATCACAAAAATGCTGAACAGTTTTCATTATCAACAGTAATTAAAATTTAAACAAACTGAGGTAATTGAGTATATTTGGTATATTTTGTAGTAATTGCAGGTTCCATTTCTAGACCTAGAATTTAAGACAAATTTCTTTGTAGCCAGAAGGACTAGTAGATTGAGAATTTGCTGCTGCATCTTCAATGCCTAAAAACTAGTACACATTTATGCAGTCAATGAAGTGCCAGTCAAGAAATGCCTAAAAACTAGTACACATTTATGCAGACAATGAAGTGCCAGTCAAGAAATGCTTAAAAACTAGTACACATTTATGCAGTCAGTGAAGTACCAGTCAAGAAATGCCTAAAAACTAGTACACATTTATGCAGTTGATGAAGTGCCAGTCAAGAAATGCCTAAAAACTAGTAGACATTTAGGCAGTCAATGAGATGAAATCAAGACATGCCTAAAAATAAACTCCAGACAGCAAAAAAGTAGACTTCAAGTATTAACCTTTTTATAATTAGTTTTCTACATGAATCATGGAAACTGTCATTGAATGAACATACAATTAAGTTACATGACCTGTTGCTATGTGTCACCAGTATTGTATACCAGTAGTTTTCAGAAAAAAACTCATGATAAAACTCATGATATAGTAATACCATTTTTTAAATAGCAGTTTTAAATTGCATCACAATCGTGATTGAAAATGATCAATAAATCAGGCTTATTGCAAACTGAAATTAAGTGATAATTGAAAATTGAAAGCAGCACCTGCTACCAATCACAACTACAAGCTTGCCAAGGCCACTCAAAAATTTATGTTTAAATGTAGAAAACAACATTGTAACAATAAACTTACAATCATTAAAATCTTTTGCATAGAAATGCATTTACTAAGAATAAAAAATTTTGTCAATCAATTCTTTCTCATCCAGCTACTCAGAAAAAGGCATTCATAATGGAATCTCATCTATATAAATTATAAGATGACATCAATTTATTTGAATATGAAATATGCAAGATTATGTACCTGTTCCACCTAGGAGATGAAAATGTGATGACATATCCACAAAGACAAAAAGTGCTTTTTTGGTGTGATACTTTACTGGCTTGAAAACTGTTAATTGCAAAAAATATACCCTGTATATGAGAACATCTTACGAAACCAAGTTTATAGATGAACTCCCTTATAATGGTGAACAAGGTACCAAATTTTCTATAGGAAATTGTTTGAACATAACATAACCTATTTTGGTCAATATGCTTACAGACTATTGTTGATTTTGATAGCTTTAAAGCTAAATATGGTCCCAATTTGAATTTCCTTGCCTTTCAAAGTATAATTCAAAGTGTAAAGTCCTTATGTAACAAGTTACAGTTAGATATACTGACACTGGTCAGACCATTTATCTCTTTCAATTTACAAACTGTATTTTATAACAATAAAGATTGTAAAGACTATTACAAATAAATTTTAGAAAAGGATATTAAACCAAGTAGCAAAAATAAATGGAATGAAATTTTCAATTTGAATATGGATATATGGCCTAACATATATGCTAAAGTTTATACAATAATAAGAAACTCAAAATTACAACAGTTTCAAATTCATATTACATGTACTCCGAATTTTACCAATAAATTAATTTCTGTATAAAGTAGAATTGTCTGATTCTGATAAGTGTAAAAATGTCCTGGAAACAATATTGCATTTGTTTTGGGAATTAATGTGATAATCAGGATTTGGAATGATGCGTCCAACTGGATTCAGAATAAAGTGAAGATGGAGATTGTGCCAAGTACAAAACCTCTTATATTGGGAGATACAAGTAATTAGGGATGGAATATATGAAGAACCTTTTTATTTTTTCTTCCAGCCAAATACACATTTGTATATGTAAAATGAAATGCCTAGATTAGATGGCTTGAACTTTTTGTTTAAAGACCACTATAATTGAAAAAATATATTGCAATAAAATCTGAAAAGAAAGAAGCCTTTATGTTGATTTGGGAACAGTGGGAACTAGTATTCCATGAGTAATTAATAATAATGTGCTACGATTCAAATGTGTGTTTAACAGCATTGTGTTCTAGAGTGTTATGTGCTTGAAATATAAGATAGAAGTTAACTATCCCCCAAATGTTTAATTGGGTCTGATTTGATGGTAAACAGGAACAAAAGACTCTAATATCGCAAAGTGTGTGTCACCTAGACACTGTATATTTGTATTTATCTATCTGAATTATGCATCGAAAAGAGATTGTATACTGTATGAATGTGTGCACATGTGCTTGCATGTGTGATGTTTTTATATACTACATTTATTGTCCCTAGATTGCATTAGACGGTAAGGTGATCTTGCAATGGTTCCCCAACCTAATAGTTACCTATTACATGGACAGGAACAATTTTTGTTTTAAATTTATAGGATGTCACTCCAATCATGCTTATAGATACTGGGTGGAAAATAGTTCATTATGTCTACTATTCGACAAATGATGTAGCTGAGAGTGGCTTTTGAAATGAGAAAATCAAAATATTTTAGGAAATAAAAGACCATGTTTGGTCAAGTAAGTAGCCCTTGAATCAACTCCACTAGCCAGGGGTCACTAATACACTTCTTTATACATTAACCTTGACACATTTAATGACATGTTTGATTAGATCTTGTATATGATGTATATATTTGCATATAAGTCTTGTCCTAAAGTAGACAACATAGACTCTGATTTTCCATGGCATAATGCACTGGCAGATCAGGATCTGTGTTTTTTGTTCTACTAATTAGTTCTAGCAGACTGCATAGACCCAGATCTGCTGGTGCATTATGCAATGTCAGATCATGGTGTATGCTGTTTGTTCTTCTGATTACTCCTATCAATCTGTATCAACCCAGCTCTGCTGGTGCATTATGTGATGGCAGATATGACTTACAAGCTAGTATATATGGTTTTTAATATGATGGTCTAGAGACTAGAACTTAAAATTTAAGGAGTAAATTACCCTTCTCCATTTTAAAAAAAGGGATAAATATTTTTTTAACATTGGAAGGATTTCATGAAGAAATAAAGACAAGGCTTGAAAATATTATATGCAATTTTAATGCATTTGTTACATTTTTTTGGTATGATTTTTTTTAATTAGCATAAAACCTGCAATCACATTTCCTAGAATAGACCTTGTTAATAGATTATGTGTCAGTTCTTACAATACACTTTGCTTATACATTCAGTATTCCTTGAATAGACTCTGGTAATAGATTCAGTATTAATTACTAGAATAGACCCTAGTAACATATTCAATATTAATTCCTTCAATAAACCCTGCTTTAATACAGTCAATATTAATTCCTTCAATAAACCCTGCTTTAATACAGTCAATATTAATTCCTTCAATACACCCTGCTTTAATACAGTCAATATTAATTCCTGGAATAGAACATATTCAGCATTAAACCAAATTTTAAGTGATGAATGTGTTGAATTGTTGATAAAACTGCTGTGTCATATATCTTGCATATTTGAAAAACATCATTTACATTGAATCATTATGTTTCCAAATTCATTGGTATACATGCGTTTAATTAGGAGTATAAGAGAAATGACAGAAAATACAAAAAAAACAAGTTTCTGTAAATAAAATAAATGGAGGAAAAGCTTAACAGCTTAATTTTTATATTTTTGTACACAGATAGAAGTACAATATTTGATATTTACTGATTGACATAAATATGCTAAGCACATTTCAGTAACCCTATATATATATATATATATATATATATATATATTCCTCCAATAATACATGTACCATAGTTAAATGCGTACAAAATCTCATTAGGAATCATCTATTTCAGTTTAATCTGAAAGAATTAATTAATGACTATGAATAATTAATTGAACATGGAGATCTCGTGCCAAAATGTAATAGAGACTTGAAATACATTGATATTTTAATGGAACTGCAACAGGCAAGTAATACACAACTTTGAAACAGATCATCAACAGCTAAGTAATACACAACTTTGAAATAGACCATGAACAGGTAAGTAAAAACAACTTTGAATTACATCAAGAAATCTAAAAAAATGTTTGCAAGATCAACTTATACCAAAACTCATGTTTTAGAATGGAACCTTGTCATACTTAAAGTTAAGGAAAGCCCCTGCCTATATTCTTTCAAATCTTATTTGAACAAGGATTTATTAAAGGCCCCAGCCTACTACTGCTAAGGTGGATGAGTTAGTTCTCCATTATGATAAGGTTGTAGTTTCAGTAATGCAGTTCTCTTTAAAAATCATTGTCACTCAATGGTAGATGTTCATGTGGTATGCCAGAAACTGCTGAACACTTTTATTTAAATGTACTGATGTGCTAAATTTAGTATTCTTAGAAATGACACAATCTGGACTTTGCCATGTGGCTCTGACGTATCTTCATCCCTGGCTGTATTTGGAGGAAAATAAGGGGATTTGTCCAAAATATAAAATGCTCACATATCATAATTAAATATTCAGACTTGGCGTGCTTCATTTTTTTCTTTCCTTCTTTCTTACATTGTTATCATTCCAGCCAGTGTTAAAACCATACATTCCATAGATACTGGTATGCTAGTCAGTGTAAAACCATGCATTTAATGTATACCAGTATACCAGTCAGTGAAAAAAAACATACATTCCATGACTGCTCAGAAACTATACATTTCATGTATACCAGTATGTCAGTTACTGTAACAACCACATATTTAATGTATAGTGGTATGCCAATCAGAGTAACAACCATACCTTTCATGTATACTAGTATGCAAGTCAGTGTAAAACCATACATCTCATGTGTACTGGTATGCTAGTCAGTGTAACAACCATACTTTTCATGTGTACTGGTATGCAAGTCAGTGTAAAACTATACATCTCATGTGTACTGGTATGCAAGTCAGTGTAAAACTATACCTCTCATGTGTACTGGTATGCAAGTCAGTGTAAAACTATACATCTTATGTATACTGGTATGCTAGTCAGTGTAACAACCATACTGTTCATGTGTACTGGTATGCAAGTCAGTGTAAAAGTATACATCTCATGTGTACTGGTATGCAAGTTAGTGTAAAACTATACATCTCATGTATACTGGTATTGTTAACAAGGATAAGGAGCTGTACACTGTGCAGTGCTTGCTTCATGATCCTTTATTTGTGATTAACTTATTCACTGGATGATGATATTCAGTAGATATTGTTGAAAATCACATTGTGATTTGGTTTAAGATTTACATAGGTCTCCCTCACTACAAAACCCCTCATTATGATGTTGTTCCTTATAATACAAGTATTGTCATGGATACCATTAGGAAGGGGCAACTTTTTGTTTAATCATTGTTATGGTGCATTATTTATTCACTTAAGTTTTTGTTTGTGGCTAATAAGAATCAATTACAATGAGTTTTTACACCATTAAATACCATATTTTTGTGTTTTTATATACTATTATGACAAAGTCTCTTTGGAACATCCCTTTATATAATGCATTGTTATATTTTAGGTCACTGTTATGGCTCACTTACACAGCAGTATAACAAGGGAGAATTGTATGCATTGTTATGATGCAATGTTGTTGGAACATCCCTCATTACAAACCTTCACTTATAAAATAGGTCACTATCAGAGTTCCAAACAGTGTTATAACAAGACAGAACCATATGCCCTATTATGACACAGGTTTGTTGGAACATCCCTAGGTATATACACCCTAACTGAAAATACAAGTCACTATCATGGATTCAAGAAACAGTGTTATAACAAGGGAGAAGTTAAACTGTATGCAGTAATATGACACAGCCTTGTTGGAGCATCCTTCAGTATAAGACACTCTCACCCATAATACATATCACTTTTGTGGTTTCCATAAACAAGATTATAAGATAGGATCACTGTAAGTACTGCATTTTCTTATCAACACTCAGCTGCAAAATATGTATACTGGTATCTGGCCTGGGAATCATAAAACTCTCGAGATTTTGTTTCAACCAATCACACAAAACATTACTTTTGAAAGGTTGTTTCTGATTGGCTGATTGTGGAATCTTACTCTCAGTTTTATAATATCCAGACATGTTCTTGTATAAAGTATCAATAGATCAGCCGTCATTCACTGATTTCAAGTTCATAGTATCGACCCTGATCTGCCAGCACATAATAATAATAATAATAATAATAATGATAATAATACCATTCTGCTCATTTAAAGAGTTATTT
Source organism: Megalonaias nervosa (assembly GCA_016617855.1). Lineage (NCBI taxonomy): Eukaryota > Metazoa > Mollusca > Bivalvia > Unionida > Unionidae > Megalonaias > Megalonaias nervosa. Next base: position 16,708 of record JAECUM010039416.1, read on the forward strand.
AGGAGAAATGTTTGTAACTTTTTGCACATAGAATGGTTCAGACATGACCAGTACTTTCTAAGGTCTATAACAATAGTACAGAAAAGCATATTGAGGCAAAGGGCTATGACATATCTATCAGAGACAAACATTTTACAAGTCAGTTCAAATACTAAATTCAAGTTAAAAATTGAACTAAAGGTTTTGGTAGAAAACTAAGAACCTCAGAGCCAAGAGGCTAAGACGATGAAGAAATCTTATTTCCGCTAGCTGTCACACAGTGGTTGCTTTACAAATTTCCCTGTTTAAGTTTTCTGATATATTGTATTGTATGTAGGCTAGCAATAGAAGCTATTTACTTAGCTTGGGTCCCTCCAACAGCGAGCATGCAAGTGACATGGCATAAACATATGTCTTCTTTAATAAGAATAACAATAAAGTATACTTACATGTTTGCATCTTGAATTTCTTCAAAATGTACATTTTTAATTAGTTCTGCAAATCTGAATTGCATAGCCCATGTCATGGGTTCCAAAATTTAGTACACATCACAAAATTGTACTTTAATTTTGACTACATTTCCAACAAAAATCACATTCTCCTTACTGCTCACAAAATGAAATAAATATATTTCATAACATCTTTTGATAATTTAAACTAAAGGAATTAATATATTTTGTACATAATGATTCCAATCAATCAATAGTGGAACAGAGGTGTGGTTGATTCAATGCCAGTCCGCTGTTCAAATCACTTGTACATAGTATCGAATTGACTCAGCTAATAAATCCAGTCCATCACAAGCATAAAAGCAAAATTGAGTTGCATCAACAGAAATACAAAATCCATCCAATCTAGACCAACTGGAAATGTTGTTTCAATGCACATTCATTCAAAATATGACTCTAAGTTTCAATTTTAACTAGACCAAAAAAAGAATTTTTTAAAACTAATGTCACGCATGTGACAAATTTCAGAGTTCACTGGGCGCATTTATATTATTACTGTGTATTGATGAATCTATAGTTGTGTTTTTATTTTGGAATACAGCATAAATTCAGATACTTTGTTTCTTGTAGTGTATTCTTTTTATTAGTAGAACCTTCAGTGTAAAAGCTAAATTAGTATTTAATAGAAAGGTTACTGTATTTGTATGGGAAAATATGAACTTGTTTTATCGGACTAATACTGCACTCCCAAGGTTGTGCAACATTTCTCAGCAAAACTAGTTCATATTTTCCCATGCAAATGCAGTAACCTATAAATACTAATATAACATATTATATAAAAGAAACAATTGTTGGGACACATTCAAAAAATATTATCAGACATGTTAATTGCATTCAGAATGCTGGTAAGTATACTGTGAATTAAGAAGAAAGATAAAGAATCATTGCTCGAGTTTAATTCAGCAAAGATTATTGCAGGCCTTTATATACTTAATTATCAAGCAAACATATATATTTTAAAGAACCGATACAAATGCCATCAGATTTAGAAAATATCACTAAACTACTTTGAACTGAAACAAAGGAAAATCTGATATCATGATCATCAATGGCTAGAAATCTACTGTATATACTTATATAAAAGCTGAGTCAAACTGCAAACAACAAAGATCCTGATTCACAAGATTCCATAATGCACTTGCAGATTAGGGTCTGTGTTGTTGTACTGATTATTCCTAACAAACAACACAGACCAAGATCTACTTGTGCCTTATGCAATGGAAGCTCTGGGTCTGTGCAGTTTGCAGTTGGACTTGACTTATAAGCGAGTACATATGATATTTGTAAAGCAGTTAAAATTGGGCAAAGTATAGAATTTATTAACATCAGTACAAAGAAGGAATTACATGTAATGTCAGATATAAAACATCACTGATAATGAAATATTATTTTTAACTAATTCAAACATGAGATACTGTTTCAGTCTATGCTTTTAAAAACAAAGATATTGAATAAGTTACAGATTGTATGTAATTGGTAGTTGATTCCATAGCACTGCAGGTAAGTAAAAGAAAGTTTTTTGGATAACTATTATAGGTTGTTTATTTTTTGTAAATTAGGGCAACACTTTTTAAGTGGTAGGGTTTTGAGTCATGTATATACCTAAGATTTTCTGTTGGATGTGTTGGTGATTCTCCATCTTATACAGTTATTAGCAATTTTCATCCATCATAATATTTTATAAACAGTATATGTTGTAGACAGAAAGAGTTAGTGGGGGGGGGGGCATTTTGAGGATAGTGTGTAGGTTTTCCCTTGTGATGTTTCACCATACTATACAACAGTAGTAAAACAGGGGTCCAATTCATGTATAAGCATTATAAAATAGTTTTCACATTCTAGATTTTGAAATTTTTTCAGTCTGAACAGCTGATAAATTTGGGAGAACTACAGAACATATCAGATCAATGTGATTGGTTTATTGTATGTTAGTGTCAATTCTTACTTCTACGAGGTTTTCATATTCAGAATATATATTGCTAAGGCCAATTTTTCAACTTAAGTCATGATTTTGAGAGGAAAGTCTTTGCCTTTGTCCAACCAACATAGATTTAGTTTTGAAACAGTTTTTCAACATTTTGTTATTTCTGCACCAGCTATTGGCCTTTCTTAGGTTATCTTAATTCAGTTTGTACTTGACAGACTTTTTTTGCTGCTGTGTAAATTGTGATATCATTACATCAGCTTACTGATCAGTATCAGAATGCCAATGTGAAGTGGAAGATTTTATATATATATATATATATATATATATATATATATATATATGTATATATATATATATATATATATATATATATATATATATATATATATATATATATATATATATATATATATATATATATATAGCCATTGTGTGGGGCAGTGATGTGGGTGGCTGCGGGGGGGGGGGGGAGGCATTTCACAGAGTTTGTAGTAATATTTTCTGAATGGAGGGGTACTGAAGGTGTCACTCACCAGGGGTGCCATATTGTCCAGTGCAAATTTGCAATGGCCCTGTGTTTGTGTGTGTATATAACTCCACATAATGGCCCCTCACACAAATACACACACACACACACACACACACACACACACACACACAGAGTCCCTACATTTGAAACAGGTAGAACACCATTATGCATTGTCATGTTGATTTGGGACTATACTGTACACTATACAGGGTTAAATATGATTGTGTTTATACTTGTAAACTACAGAACACTTTTACGATGTTGGAGTTTGTTGGCACATATATTAACACTGTTTCTATGGCATGATCTTAAACAATACACATGTAACTCTACACCAGATAATGCAGGGAACAGAGTGGCCAATTTTCCATTAGATAAAGTTAATTAGAGGTGTGCCATGGTTGATAAGAAAAGTGTCTTAAAATTGATTGCTTACAGCAGCTGATACTGATAGTCATCACCTTCAGAATCTCAAGAAAAATAATTCTATCATCTATTTTAATTATTTTTGTTAACAATAAAGATTATGTTAGCAAAAGAAAAATAAGACAAATATATTTACATCATTATTAACTCCAATTAGTTTTCTGTGTTTTTGAGTCAGCTCATGTCTTTCAGGAGTAATTTACGGATAATAAATACAACTCTTTGATGGATGCAGACTTTGTAATTTATCTTTCTTTTCCCCAAGAAATCTAGGCTTTCATGTTTCATCAGAGTCAATATCATAGGCCTAATTTTATGCAAAATGTTTTGCATATTGTACACATTCCTATACACTTGTTATTTTCTCAGGTGTGCAAATAATTACAGGAACAAGTAATTACAGTTTTTTTACATACGTAAAATTGTCATCAATTCAAAAGAACTTTTTTTAATTGTTCCATATATTAGTGGACTCCAATAATTAATTACAGATTGATTGTTGTATATAAAATTAGAGTGCAAAAATTAGTGTATGAAAACTTTGTATGAAAAATTGGATGATATGAAAAATCAGAAGATATGAAAAATCAGAGGATGTGCAAATCTATAGGTACTATGAAAAATGAGAGGATATGAAAAGTTAGAGTATATAAAACATAATAGAGGACATGAATACTTGCAGACAGTACAGTATATTCCCAACAAAATTGTTGTTTTTGAGGATTTTTTTAAAATATATTTTTTACAATTTTAGTCTCATCACTACAGTGTTTCCAGTGTGGCAATTTATAGTCTTGTCAAGCACTGGGGCATCATGCCACTGACATGTAACATCATGTCCTTCCCAGTCATATTATCCTGACACCACGTGGACCAGTCCTAATACTAACCTCTTAATGCTGAGCTTCAAGCGAGGCAGCTGTAGTACCATTTTTATATGTCTTTGGTATGACTTGGCTGGGGTTTGAACCAGTGACCTCCCACATCCAAGGTTGATGCTCTAACCACTTGGCCACTGGAGCAGTCACCCAGCAAAATGAAAACTTGCAGACAGCAGTATAGTGTATGTCCTAAAAAATGAAATGTGCAGACAATGGAGTATATGCCCTACAAAATGAAAACTTGCAGACAGTACAGGGTATGCATTTTTGTATTCATTACTAATTTTTTAACTCACTCGGACTTTTCATTTTTCAGCTGTCAAGCCATCAACTTTTACAATATTGACTAAGCTTTCTACTTTTAATTTTGAGCTGGATACTTCTGCCAATAATGAGAATTTGGCTAGCTATTGAGGTCAGAGTTTGAAACAAGTTACACATATATTTTCTTGGGGTATGTGCTTTTTTTTTGCACCATGACATTGTTTGTCAACCATCCATTCAACATAGACATTAAGGAAGAGAGTTGCCGAAATGCTTGGTTGTATGATCATGTGTTGAGTTCCATACAAAAATCACCATAGATGCATTTTCTTAAGCTTTATGGCTTTTACTTAGACAGATATGGTAACTGTTGGTGGTCAGGAAATAAGCTGGAATTGGATGATTAAAAAAAATCAAGGCAATCAAATAGCCTTCTATTGTTCACATCTAAAATTATGCACTCAGATCAGACATGGTGAGGTCTGTGGGATATCTTGCCACCCCTTTGCATGGAAAATACATTTTTTAAAAAACAGATTAGTCATAGTGTGTGTGTGTCTGTCTGTGTGTGAATCTGTAAGGAGTGGTGTCAGTACTTAGCTTGAACATAATTCCTGCTCTTTTGGTTGTAACCTAATTTGTCTGTTTCCACATTACAGTACCATCAACGGTTTATTTTAATTTTAAATTCTGCCCAAACACAATTTTGGCTTTGTTATGAAAATTTTTTCTTGCTTTGTAATTCATGAAAACTGTCATTGACAGGATTTTTCAAGACTACTGGCCAATGTTGATGCAAATGAAAGATTAATGGACACAACGTAGCAGATTTGCAAAACAATAATGCATGTTCTTGGAAGTCAGTTCCTTGACAAGGTACATAGTGCTTTAATTGTTTACTCAAATCTAATTTGATTTTTTGAACAATGGAAATTTCAAACTAGCATTGAAGAACTTTGCAGATGCAGTGACTAAAGCCATGTTTCATTTATAAAAATACATGCATAACTTAAACCTACCAATTGACTGTCAAATGAACTTATTTCATCAGGCTATATTGCCTGTTTAACATAGTCGATATGAGGTATGGAGTTCTGGAAATATGGATATAAAGTGCATATTGATTTTTATAATTAAGAAAGAACAATGCACTATACACAATACAATAGATAGAAATTTGAATTGTTATTGTCCACCACTTATTGTCCACAAATTGTAAATCAAGAATTATTTGGTTTCTGGTCTAATTAGTTACAGATAAATATATCACACTCTTTTGAACAGTATAAGTTGCTGTTACTTAACATTTGACTGACTCCGACAAAAGTAAATAAATTTATTATATAAAAATACACATGACAATGGTAATTCCATTTAAATCTGTGATTGTCATTTTTTCCCTACATTAGAACTCTAGACAAGCAGTGTATCTGCATATTCAACATAGACAATTCAACTAAAATGCATTAAAAAAAGTTGGCAAATGTACTAAAATTAAACCAAGTAATTTAATTTAAAGAGTTAAGTCCCAAAACATTGTCAGCATAACATTCTACTGTAGCACCTTGATGATGATGACTTTGTGACTTGGTGTAAGTTTTGTATTTTGGCAGTGTTCACAGAATATCCCATTGAATTTCCAAAGATGAAAATATTTCCAACTCAGGGAGAAAAATACCCAATATATTAAATTCTTATCTTATCTTTAGTTACACAGTGAAAGCAAATCCTAACAGATCAAAATATACCAGCTTGGCAAGCTAATATGGCATTGTATGTGGTCAATTTAAAACAGAAAAATATTTGTTAATTTTGCAAAATAAATGATGTAAGTATTGCTGATTTAGGTGAAATGGAGAAATAACAGACAGAACAAAGAAACATTTAGACTACATATTTAATTGTTACCCTACACTGACAAAATTCAAATTAAAATTACCCCTACAGATAAACATTTCTGCCATCTTATATACCATATGTACTCATTTATAAGACAAGTCCAATCTGTTGTCACATAATGTGCCAGCAGATCTGGGTCTTTACAGTTTGTTGTAATCAGTATAACAAAGAGCAGAGACCCTGATCTGCAGGTGCATTATGCTATGGCAGATCAAGTTCTTTTTTGTTTACAATTTGACTTGACTTATAAGCTAGTATAGATGGTAACAAGGAAGCAGACTTCACAGAAAACATCCTGATACTGCATTTCTCTCTCTTGAGTGTTTCTTATGTTAAACAAATCCTTTAATTTCTCAATAGTGATTTATCTAAAAGTTGATTTATTAAAATGTAAATGATCACTACATGTCTGATCACACTTGCACTCACTTTCAACCTCTGCAGCAATGAAAAAATTAAAGATAAATTAAAGTTTAAGTATAAAGTCTCTATTTCCTTTAAAACTATGCAAGTTACAGTTCCTAATTAGAACCACTTAATCTACTATCTTGTCTCTAATATCATAAGCATTTTCAACATCTAAAGGTTTTGCTAACTGCTGTAAATAGCCCTTTAATTAATTTACGTAAACACACATACCTGTACCTGTTGTTTTCCCTAGTACATAGGCCAGAGCTTGACCTGAGAAACAAAGGATTTATGTGTGTGTGTGTGTGTGTGTGTGTGTGTGTGTGTGTGTGTGTGTGTGTGTGTGTGTGTGTGTGTGTGTGTGTGTGTGTGTGTGTGTGTGTGTGTGTGTGTTTTAGATCTTTAACATAGCTTTAACAATTTTTCAGTCATATTGTTTTGATGTCTTGAGTGTGGCAGTTTATAGTGATGTCTAGCACTGGGGCATCATACTGCAGACATGTTGCATGGTGTCCCACCCAGTCACATTATCCTGTCACCAGGCAGACCAGTCCTAGCACTAACCTCTTAATGCTGAGTGCCTAGCAAGGCAGCTGTTAGTAACATTTATAAAAGTCTTTGGTATGACTGGGCTGGGGGGTTCAAAGGATTTATGTCCACATGGGGTTTGGGGTGAATGTGCTGTAAAGATCCTGCTATTATGTTTTAGACTCCAGAAACAGCAAATTTCTTCAAATGTTGATTATAAATCAGAGTGACCATGTAAAAGACCAGAAAATAGGAAACAGTTAAATCACATCAACATAAACCTATTGCATAATGTTGATCAAGTAATCGCAGATTTCCAGTTGTAAAAAGATGGTGAGAGAGAACAATATGAAATAATTGGAAGCATACCACATATACTCAACTCACTTATAGGTCATGTCCAACTGCAAATGACATAGATCCTGATTTATCATGACATAATGCACCAGCAGATCAGGGTCTGTTTCTTGTTTTTGGTACAGATTACTCCAAACAAACTGCATTGATCCAGATCTGCTGGCACATTGTGCAATGGCAGATCTGGGTCTGTGCAGTTTGCATTTGGACTTATCAGCTAGTATATATGGTACATTATGTAGAGGATAAAATATTGGAAATATATATTGTTTTTCCTCAACTGTCACTGTAAAGTACAAGGAGTGTAAATAGTGTGTTTACTTTGGTAAAATCCTGTTTTGCTTCTTGTTTCCCACTGTAGAATACAATCACCATATGTACTTGCTTATAAGTCAGGTTCATTTTCATACAACTTAGATCCTGATCTGCTATTGCATAACATGCAGAAAGATCAGGGTCAATGTCATTTGTTTTATTGATTACTTCTAACAAACTATATAAATCAAGATCTACCAACACATTATATGCTGTCAGATTTGGGTCTATGCAGTTTACATATGGACCTGGCTTATACTCAAGTACACTAGGTGCTGTCAGTCAATGCTGGAGGTTGTTACATGTATTAAGTCCAGTTCTATTTCCTTTCCATGTGCCTTCCCAGCTAAACAATAAAATATGGTATAAATCCATTGCCATTTTTTTAAACAAGGAAGCCAATCAAGGCACCAGAAGAGATCAACCAATAAATTAGTTTAAAAAAAGTAGAAAAATTTGTGGGGTGATATTAAATAATCAGCCTTACAAAGGAGATCAAAGGTCATTGTCCCCAGTCTGGCACAATCCCAACCATTTGTATCATGACTGTTAATCACAACAAGTTCCAAGTGAGTTTAGTTGTTGTCCATTTTGGAAGGGCTCCCAAAGGATATTGTTTAAAAACAAAAATTTACTGTATTTTGTTTAATTTTTCATGCACTCTTATATTTTACTACACTATCAATCAATAAACAACCTAATGTCTCTACTTGCTCTTAAGTCCGGTCCAACTGCAAACAACATAGACCCTGATTTGCTATCACATAATGCACTGGCAGATCAGAGTCTGTTTTCCTAACAAATCTGTGTAGACCAAGACTTGTATGTGCATTATGTAATGGCAGATCTGGATCTGTGCAGTTTGTAGTTGAACTCAACATGTAAGTGAATATATAGGGTAATTATTCTTTGCACTCTTACCATACTTTAAGAACGGAAACTTGCTCCTTATTAACTGAAAACAATAGAAAATTTTTAAATGACTTCTTCACAAAAACTGCTCACCAGAATTAGACCAAATTTGAGAAAAAGCACAATGGTGTAAAGGGCTTTAAAATTTATACAGTAAAGCCAATCCACCATCAAACATGATTATTGTTACTAAAATTAGGAAAAATCTTTGAAAGACTTCTTCATGAAATAGTACCATTCAACAGAATTTGTCAAATTTGACCGAAAGCATCGTGGCATAAAGGATTTTAAAACTGATACAAATGATACAGATCTGCCATCAAATGTGGTCACTATTACTCAAAATTTAAAAAACCTTTAAACCACTTCTAAAAAAAATGCTGAACTGAATTTGACCAATCTATTCTGGCATGATGGGCTTTCACATTTTTACATATGATGTCAATCTGCCTTTAAATATGGCCACTATTACTGAACTGCTCTTGTATTTGACCATTTGGCAGATGTCAGCCAGGTGAGCAATCTCCGACCCACTTGAGTCTTTTCATATAAGGTTTCCAGTGCAGTATGAACTAATGAGCATTTAGTAATGATCTTTAAAATATATCCCTCAGTAACCATGTCTTCCTTTAAATTGAAATTAATTCTCTGGCTTGGTGTCTAAAACTCTTTAAATTGATTTTTAAATATTCAGATGCATTTTGTAAAAAAACAAAACATTAAACATTTCTTCATATGATTTGCAGAATAACTTAATTCTTATTGGCAAGCATGACTTCAATGATATCCATCTATCCATTTATTATTTTAAATCAGGTTTGGAAGTTTTCTATATTTTTGACCATATTTACTATTATTGATCAATAATTGTAAATCTGTTTATTAATAATCGTGTATCTTATATATCTAATTAGTGCTTGACATTAACTTTCAGAACCTCTTGGAATTGTTTGCAACAGCTATCAAAACAAATGGTAAAATCTTTAAAATGTTGTGTATAGCAGATTCTGTGGTAACAGCCATAGTTGTTTGAGTATTCATATGGAGTCCCTGTGTGCTATTTATAGAAGTGAAAAAATGATGTGACACTTTTCAAATCTGAAAATTTGACTTCCATTATCTATGTAAGCCCCCAAATGTTTTACATGTACTTTATGGATCAGAAAGTTTTGTTTTTACAAGGATGTAGATTTTTTTTTTTAAACAATATAGAGTAGTGCACCTTAAAGATATTTGGCAACTGTCACTTCAAATCTCCCAAGCATTTAACCTTTCCAAGCATATGTGTGGTACAAAGACTTCAAAAACACATGTTGGTTTGAGTAAAACTTAAAATTATTACAGGTTGTTTGATTCAGGTGTCGTAGCTGTATGCTTTGCTATTTGACCACCTTGCAGAGATAAACTGTGTAAACTGTTTTTGCCTCTTTAGTATTTGATTAAAAAGCAGATACATGTATACAATTCTTTTTTAACTTTTTTTGTTTAATTATTTATATGACTCTAATAATTGTTCAGCAACTTAATTTTTTTATTTTGTATTGATCAGCAGATATGAAGCCATTTTTAATTATGACTGTGCTAGTGGCATTGCGTAGCAATCAGATACAAACTGCTTTAACCCATTCTGAGTGACTCAGCCTGATTATTGATAAATCAACTGTTGCTTTCAATAGAATTTACCTATCTACACTCAACATGCATCTGTCTGTCTGTCTATTGATCAATCTATCCATCACTTGAAAGAAAGTCTAAATTTTGTCTTCTTTTTTTTATAATATTTATATCTGATTACCATATTCAAGAATACCAGTGCTATGTGCTTAAAAGAAATCATACATGTTCAAATTTCATAAGTTGAAATCTCATCATAGGGCACAAACCATCAGTGTCAAAAACAATATTCCTGTCATGTGTACATAAGTGCTAGAAGAGTTAGCTCCCATCATTGTTTTTTTTTTCAGATGCATTATTTAAGGCACAAACCATCAGTCTTGTTAAATTTTGTTTCAGCCAGTTTTCTTTGAATTTTGTCGGAATTAGTCTGCTGTTGAGGGGAGTATTCTGGAAAGTTCATATATTTTTAACATAATTGAAAAAATAGTATGAAATAACTGTCTTCACTTCTTCATGATTGATATCATTCATACTGACTATATACAGTACTCCCTCATTATAAGGACCTTCATCTTAACACCAATCATTTTGTAAGGTACAATAGTCATAGATCCCATTTCATTGTGAAATTGTAAAATTATTTGCATATTCTACTTCATTATGAGGTGGTTTCACTAAAAGGCATTATACTCTTTGGCTGCCATGGACAGCATTATTTTGAGTGAATACATTATCATGTATTTCATTATAAGGAGGTCTCACTATAAGGCAGTATATTCTGTTGTTCTCATTAACAGCATTATAATGAGGGAGTACTGTATCATGTATTTCATTATAAGGTGATCTCACTATAAGACATTATACTATGTGGCACCCATGGATAGCATTATAATGAAGGAGTACTGTATCATGTATTTCATTATAAGGTGATCTCACTATTAAACAGTATACTACATGGCACTCATGGATATCATTATAATGAGGGAGTACTGCACTCAGTATCAGCCAGATTAGAACTTGCATGCATTACTTTAAGCAATGGCATAAAAAGAATATTTACGTAGCTCCCAAGGAAATACAAACTGGTAGCATTATGCCAGAGTGAGTTGAATTTGAAAACATCTTTTTATACTGCATGTCTTTTAGCCATCTCTTTTATGTACTAAATAACCTGTCTGAGATAAATGTAACCCCTGTCTGAAAGATTTTTAATGCAAATTCATAGTATTTCAAAGAAGACATAGTTCTTCTCTGATTGCCCAGTTATTTATAACCCCCTGTAGGCTTGGGGATATTGAATAAACCTGGTGTGCCCTCCTGCATGTCATAAAAGGTGACGATTATTGACAGGATCTGCAGCAGATTACACTCTGCACATTATGAGCAAATGGTTAAAAGTTTGACTGGTTCAGCCATGATCTTCTATCTTGGTCAAGCACTTCACTCCAATTGCCTCAGCTCTAAATAACCTACTTTTGTTGCTACCTACCACCTAACCAAACCAAACCAAACATTATTTATAACTAGACATGACATCGTATTAGTTTCTTGTGCAACTAAGATTTGTTGAGCTGATTTTAATATTTTGTCTTGATGAACATACACATGGCCAGCCATGATGACTGTATTGGCATTAAGTGTTTTAGAATTCAGCAGGCAGTAGAGTTGTAGAATGCTTACCAGTATGACTATTCCGAATGACTCAGCCTGATTATTGGCAACTGTGGATTCATTTGCAGCAGTAGCAATTCAGGAGGAAAATGTATGCGTGACATCAGCTATTGATCTCTTCTGCTTGGAAAGTATTGATTCTTCAACCAAAATGGTGGTGGTGCTCCAGCTTCTACAGATGGATTCAAGAATGCTTTAGCAAAGGAATTTTATCTCATGCCTGATGCTTCAGATTTCTGGTAAATTTTTGTCTTGCATAGACTACTTGTAAAAGAATTTTTAACATTTGTCTGCTGTTCTGAATTTCTGATATATTTAAACTTCAGATCATGCGTGATCTACTTTAAGGTTTCATGGTTCATTTCCAGGTCTGTTGAAAATTGTAAAATGTTAAGAATCTGGAGTAAGAGTTTGTTGATGGTTGACAGATTTACAAATTTGCTTTTTATTGCTAACTATTTTATGGAGATGAACACTTGATGATACCAGTCTTCTGTCTAAATATGTTGTTTGTTGGTGTGTTTTCTTTTCCAAAATTTTCAATTTTATTGGGATTATTATAAGATTAGTCATCAGGGTTAGAAATGTTGACATTCATGCAAGTGGATTAATAGATAGATTTTTATGCTGTCTTGTTTCACAAATTGGGAGGAACATGCAATGTAAAATTTGAATAATAATGATATATGCATATTTTTTTTTAAATTAATGAAGGTTATATGTGCATGTTTTGGCTGTACACTTATGCACACTGAAATTTATTACAATGCAATTATATATAACATAGCAATAATATAAAGTTATAGGCCTTTGGTGGGGTGAATATTTGTTATGAACCAGTAAATAAATTTCATTGGCAGAATCAAAGATGAGGTCAGTATGATAGCTTTATTGGTTCATGAGAATTCATATTAAAACAATTTTCTATAATTGTTTTATCATAGGATATAAAGAAAAAGTTGCAATTTAATTTTTGTTTTAGAATTGTTCAAATGATGTTTCATCAACATGATGTTAAGAACTTGACATTATGACATCACATACAAGTCAATGATGTTAAGACCATGTACAACGATGAGTAACAAAGTGAAATGAAGAAATATCACATATCACATGGCTGTGCCATCCAATGAAAAACTCTCTAATGGAAATCATGTGATGTGCATATCAATCAAACTGTACAGTATTTTTCATACGGATGATTGTTTGAAGATAGAAGGAATGAAATTGCAGTAACAGATACAGACAAATGAAATTTTGTTAGGAAAATTTGTATCTATATGTAAATTACATGTTTAGATTTTCAAGTCATTACAGCAACATTTCAGGTGTTAATACACTTTATTAATCCATGGACTTTCCTTACAAAAACCATGATAACCACAAAATAAATAAAGCCTGAAATAAAGAAAGGAAGGAATAAAAAGGAAATTAGGTAGGCACATTTGTATTCATTTGCAAATGATCTGATTATAATTTCAGGCAATTATAGCAGTATTTATGTTTTACTGCTTGCATCAGTGTATCTTGATTTGGTCTGCCCATACATTTGTCAATCTGTCCTGAGAAGTTTATTATCAAACATTTGCAAAAACACTACACTCAATGTAGACAAATCAAATTTTGCAAGCATGTACGGATGACCTGAGTAGAATTTTGCAAGCTTATTTGTTCTTTATACAGATGACCTGATTAGAATTTTAAGCCAATTCAGCCAGTTTTGTCCTTTTTTAAATATATTTTTGCACTTTTTTACTTTCTTTTAACAAAAGCCTTGTTAGCATGATTGGGAAAAACAGAGTTGAAGTAGACACCTTTTTTAAAAAACATGATGTACCTAGTGCTGAAATGGTTGTATCTGGAGATACAGGTAAAAGCATGTATGATGTACCTAGTGTTGATATGGTTTTATTTGGAGATTCAGGTATAGAAAGGATATTTGGAAAACATTTTTACTTAATTTTTTACTTACCTAAGTGCTATATTTAAATATGTGAAATAAAAAGAAATACACTTAGATTAGATTCCCTGACAAATTTCATAAAGACCACTTTAAACTGGAGAAATAGGTTGCAGTTAAGTCTAATAAACAAATAAAATTTAATGATGATTTGAAAACAATAGGAACCATTGTCCCAGCCTTAATAAAGGAAACTTCTCTATCTTAATTCAAATGCAAAAGTCAATAGCACATGATAGATTGTCCTGTGATTACATATTATTTGTTCATATATATATTCATGTGTGTGTGTCATTCCATGCCTGATCTACAAGTTAGTCACTGTGACATACTTTCAATCAGAGCATTTTCTCAGATTTCATTGCCATTTTAACCAACAGAACGCTGACTATTGATGTTTTTTTTACTAGAAATGCAATTAAAAGTAGGTTACCATGACTGATTTTTCTTACATGTAAAACTTTCAGTTGCAGATAGGTTTTAATTTACATCACTTTCTTTACTCCTGATGTCAATATGGATGGATGTTTGTGCTTTATTTATTTATTTTTAAGGTGTGGGGTCATATCAATATCAGGTGACTGTGACCACTTTTCCATTCAGCTATAATGGTAGCATAAGTTTTTCATTACAGTTATTGTTCCTTGAAACTCTTCTATGTAGAACATGCAGTATCTTTAAATAAATACATCTTTATGTTGACATCTGCACATATTATGTAAGTCACAATGTTTTACCTTTGTCATTGAAAAACAAGAAATGGGATTTTAAATCAGCATCATTATAATTATGCTTCACTACTTGACCTTGTAATAGTTAGGTTACCTTGTTCCAGAATTCCTATTAATTTGTAATAATAAGGAAAGACATATGTGCTGCCAATTAAAGATGGAAGAATTTCTTAGAAGCAGATAGAAGTTTCTGTAAGAAACATCAGTTTTTCATTGTATATATTCAGTTTATTATAGTAAAAAAATGTTATATACTCAACAAGCACTTGTAAAATATTTCCATTACCAGTAGAAGGACAGTTGCTTAACCAGTTTTGTAGAATATCTTTGACACATATATTGTTATCATCTAGAAAATCACAGGAAACATCCCCATTTTTCTCTAGCTCAAATTAGAAGTAAAGTAAAACTTTGACTTTTTTTCCACAGATATTTTGAGGTTCAAAATTTGTGTACAGTATACCAACAAAAAAATAGACATTTGCATGAAAATATTCATCAGACATGCCATGAGCATCTAAGTAGAATGTTTTTTTTAAATTTAGATGGGGACATGTTTATTGTTAAAACCTTAATGAGCCTGACCAACAGAGTACCAGTCCAACAAAACATATACTGGTTTCAGCTGATTTGATATTCACCAAGGCATGCAAGGGCTGAAAACACGGGACATATTTAATCAGTTTCCATATATTGAAGTCTTCTCTGGAACCAGTTTCATAACCACATATTTTGTAATTGCTCACTTGGGACTGAAGAAATTCAGGATGCTAGACTAGCAGTAATAGATGGTAAAAAAATATCAATTACAACCAAATGTACTCCAATTTCCAAGGTCACTTTGACTAAGCAATCAACTGCTGAAAATAACACTATTTTCAGGGTCCCTAAAACCAAATTTTAGATGAAATCAAACTGTATAAGCAGCTACCTGATCTCAGAAGTCATTATTATACTTCCTAGAGGTGACTGCCTAAGGCAGATTTCACTATATGAGGTTTTACTGTATCAGTGTATGATATTTGTTTCTGTAATTGGAATATTTACTCCAGCAAACTTATTTCATTTCATAATTAAAGATTTATTAGAACAGTTGGACAAAAGGTACTGTACCATATAGACCAATTACACTTTCTTCAAGGAGACATTTGAGTTATATCCCTTTGCAATAGGTCAGATGTTATTTGGAGTAAAGATGCATTACACTCAATCAGATGTTCACACAGATGCAGCAGCAAAATCATAAATTCACAAGCTATGAAAAGATTTGGTGTTATTTCATATCAGACATAAACTTTTACACAACATACTAAATTTTCACTTCATTTTTAAAATTGATGACATTGCTTCTAAGTGTTGATCATTTTACCCTGAATAACCTTTGACCTTTGAAGTGCATAGTCATAGTTGTTGAAGTGCTAGTTCATGTATTGGGTCATCTTCCTGAAGAAGTAATAATGTACCAGTCTATGCTGTATATATTAAATCACTGACAGTTGAACAGAGTAGACTCTGATCTGCCAATACAATGTGTAGCACATATCAGGGTCTATAATATTCACAATTGGGTGTATAGTATATACCAGCCAATAAAATATTCGAACAATATACATGTCTCCAAATGGAGCCTTTTAAAATGGAACATCTTCAAACTATATTGAACATCAAATGGTCACCATGAAGCAGAGCATATTGTTATGAAGTTGCCTGTCAGTTCCCTATATCATTTCCATGTGATAATTTGAGTTCTCTGAATTTACAATTGCCATACCTTGTGGATGAGATGCACTTCAGCAATAAAAGGATACATTTTAGTTTTGGTGTCAATGTTGTTTTGACTGAAAGAAGCAAAATGTTTTTTCACATAATAACATTTGTTCCACATCATAGTCCAGGATCAAACTTTATGGATGGTTTGCACTTGAGGCAATGAGGAAACCAATTGATGTTGGAATCAACTGATAACAAAGTCACTGACTTATAGAAGAACTGTTTTTCTGCATAGTAACATTAGTTCTACATTGAAGATCTGGACAAAACTTTGTGTGTTGATTGGCACTTGGAGTAGGATAGAAACTTTATGATTTGGGAGACAAAAGGTCCAAGGTAAAGGTCACTGGCTGAAAATGAAAAATGGGTTCTGTTAATGCCATTTTTAACCATGTATCTTCACCAAAGTTCGTGGATTATTTACAGTTTTTAATAAGGAAGTTTCTTTTGATTTTGGGGTGAAAAGATCAAAGGTCATGGTCAGTGTTACTGAAAGAAGAAAAATGACTTGCACTTAATGGCTTTAGTTTTAAATCATGTACCATGTCTGATGTTTGTGATTGGTTTGTACTTCAGGTGTGGAAGAGTCCTATTGGTTTTCGGAGTCAAAGATCAGTATCATTTTTACTTGCACTTAGGATAATAAAAAAAACAGATATTGAAGTCTAAAGGTCAAAAGAATAACAACATAACAGTTTCTGCACAGTAAGTTATGTTCAAGGTTCAAGTCACTAAGGCATATTTGTAAATACTTGTGCCTATGCAGATGACTATTAAGCATGGACTGTACATATAATGTTAAATTCATGTCACTTTTGTTGTTGACATCGAACAACGTTACTTTAAGTTGTCAGAGCTTGGACTGATGTTGCTGCACATGGAGACTACTCAAGTTTTTTTTCAGTATTGGATTGTGGCATATCTATAAAGATTGTATTAAATGGATGATCTCATATAATATATTGATTTAACTTAGTATAAAAGCCTGGATATATTGTACTGGGTTTTCTTGTACCTTTTAAAAAAATATATGCACTGAAGGCAAGAAGTCTCCCTTTATGCAGCTACCATATATACTCACTTATAAGAGGAGTCCAACTACAAACTGCACAGACCCAGATCTGCCATCACATAATGCACCATCAGATCTGGGTCTGTGCAGTTTGTTTGGAGTAGACAATTGAACAAACAACATAGACCCAGATCTACAGTTACATTATACTATGGCAGACTGTTGTTTGCAGTTTGACTTTACTTATAAGTGAGTAGGTATATGTGGTACATAATATAATCCAGTCAATAGGATGAGAGATGAATATATTTGTGCCAAAATAAGTGAATAAATTCCCCTTTTCACAGTACCCCTCACTCTATGTAATGGTGTTGATTTACTACCTTCAGTTAATGTACTACCTTCATTTGATATAATTCTACTTACTGTCTTGTATTTGATTGAGAAAGAATGATCATTACAGGCTGTATCACTTGGTAATGGTGACAGAGTAAGGTTTGGTTTGATTTTGTGGGATGTAATGCCATTTTTCTGCAAAAGAAGGATATGGCAGCCCATTTATTTGGTGGAGGAAGACCCCAGAAAGAATCATCAACCCATGGGAAGCTACTGGCAAGCTTTCATACATACTCATGTTGACTGAGTCAAGACTCGAACCCACATGGACAGAGGTGAGATGTGAGTGATATGTAATGGTCAGTACTCAGACCACTTGGCCATCTGGGACCCTGATGGTAGAGTAAATGAGTTTAAGGCATTTTAATTAATACTTTTTAAGCTGCAAATCTATGATCTACATCAGTTGCTGTATTAAACTGAAACTTTCATGTAATATTTCTATATCTAAAGCATGTGCAGCTTAAGATTTCTTGTCCTGCCTGCAAAGTGCAAAGCTGAGTCATCATATTTACAGATACCAGAATCTGCTGGACACTGTTCATAAATGACAATATACCATATGTACTCACTTATAAGTTGAGTAAAACTGCAAGCAACAAAGTTCCTGATCTGCCATAGCATAATATTGTGAGATGTTTTTTTTGTTCTGCTAATTATTCCTAATAAACAGCACAGACCAGATCTGCCAGTGCATTTTACACTGGCAGATCTGGGTTTGTTTAGTTGCAGTTGGACTCAACTTATAAGTGAGTATAGATAGTTATAAAAAATATAAATACATATACCTGTAACAATTCTATCTCCATGTATTTCTTTCCAGCATTATTGTAGTTTTGTGATTGAAACATCAAAGGTTCAATAATAAATAAAATTACTCAAGGGGATCTGTTTTCAAATAATTTTGCTTCTTTAATTTATTTTATAAATATTACAGTAAATAAAGTATTTAGTGAATGTCCTTTCAGTTTTTGAAGATCTCATTTCCTATCACCTTTTAATTTGAAAAAAGTAAAGTTAATTTTGTTCAGCATATTTTATCACAGCATATTTTCATGGGGGCATGTAATGCCAGAATGGGTTTACCAACCTAAATGATGTCTCTTCATATATTTAGTTCTTGATTTAGTAGTAATAACCCTGAAACACTACTTAATACTCATTATGTTGGCCTTTGACCTTATCAGTTTATACACTATGCACCAAGGACTGGTTGAGTCATTGTGTATGACATTTCTGAAATTATGACTTGTGTTCATTATACCTGGTAGCAGTCCCAAATCAACAGCATAATGAATAATTCACCAATCAATGGGCATTCCCCAAGGAGGGGAAGTTCTTTGTGATGCTTGGTCACCTAATCTGATCAAATTGCCTAATTACTTTTGCTACATGTACCTAGCCGGGATGGGTGGGGTGGGGGTGCGGAACAAGTTGAATCTTTTTACCATTTTATCATGTACTGGCAGATAAGGATGAGTAGACTGTAAACAAGAAACTCATGTTTCAAATCCCAAAATCATATTTTATGATCGGTACATACTGGTATGATTAGTATATACTGGTGTGCTTAGTGTATGCTTGGTGTATACTGGTATGTTTAGTACATACTGGTATATTTAGTGTATACTGGAATGCTTTGTGTATACTGGTATGCTTGGTTTATTTTGGTATACTTAGTGGGTTCTAGTATGCTTGGTATATACTGGTATACTTAGTGTATTCTGGTATATTTAGTGCATACTAGTGTGCATAGTGTATACTGATATATTTAGCGCATACAGGTATGCTTGGTTTATACTGGTATACATAGTGCTTGTTAGTATTCTTTGTGAATACTGGTGTATTTAGTGCATACCAGTATACTTAGAGTATTCTGGTATACTTAGTCACACTGGTATACTTAGTATATACTGGTATGCTGTTAGAATAAAGAAAGTTAAAAAGTTCCTGAGAGTTATATATGACTAACTTTATGCTACTCTAAGTTGCAAGGGGTCCCAGGGGGGCCTAGTGGCCTTTACCAATCACTGCCATCTTACCTCTATATGTGTGGGTTTGAATCTTGGGTTCGGCCAATGTTGTTATGTGAGAAAGCTTTGCCAGCAGCTTCCCATGGGTGGGTGGTTTTTATTGGGAGTTTCCTGAGTTGTTCTTCCACCATTATACTGACCACCATCAATAGCCTATCTTGAGCTGAGAAATGGTGTTGAACCCAAACAACAATAACAACAACCAAGTTGCAGGCCCCAGAGTTTCAGACTTTTCTTTTGTGCATGATATTTGTGCACAGAATGTTTCTGTAATAAGGGGCATCAGTTGATGCTATTTCTTTGTACTACTGATGATTTCAGGCAAGCAGTGCTCAGTCTGGTCTACCAGTGCACTAGATCTGGGTTTGCATTGTTTGCAGTTCTGCATGTCTTAAACAGCAGTAAATGTGATATATTATTATCTCATTCCTAATGTACCATATGTACTCATGTATGAGTTGGATCCAACTGCAAAACTATATACACCCTGATGCACCAACAAATAATGTGCTTGCAGATCAGGGTCTGTGTTTGTTCTGTTTAATCCTAGCTGATGGTGCAGACACGGAACTGCTGGTACATTATGTTATTGCAGATCTGGGTCTATGTTGTTTAGAGTTCCATCCAACAAATATGTGAGTAAATATATATAGTAACTATTTCTGACTGTTCAATGCAAACAAAAGATATAGTTCATATGAGACTAATTGTATTGGGGAAGATGTACACCAGTGAGACCATGCAGACTGTACAACAGAGGAAAGGATATAGTTCATATGAGACTAATTGTCTTGGGAAGATGTACACCAGTGAGACCATGCAGACTGTACAAAAGAGGAAAGGATATAGTTGATATGAGACTAATTGTCTTGGGAAGATGTACACCAGTGAGACCGTACAGACTATACAATAGAGGAAAGGATATAGTTCATATGAGACTAATTGTATTGGGGAAGATGTACACCAGTGAGACCATGCAGACTGTACAATAGAGGAAAGGATATAGTTCATATGAGACTAATTGTATTGGGGAAGATGTACACCAGTGAGACCATGCAGACTGTACAATAGAGGAAAGGATATAGTTCATATGAGACTAATTGTATTGGGGAAGATGTACACCAGTGAGACCATGCAGACTGTACAATAGAGGAAAGGATATAGTTCATATGAGACTAATTGTATTGGGGAAGATGTACACCAGTGAGACCATGCAGACTGTACAATAGAGGAAAGGATA
>JAECUM010039418.1:0-48986 GCA_016617855.1 Megalonaias nervosa
TCTACAGTATATTTGCGTGGATGTTTGTTTCTAATTAATGTCTTTGTGTATTTCACTCTTTTTTATGGTCGTTAAAATCACTCAACTGACTGAGAAGATAAATCGTGTTAATTTTTGAAACATGTTCGAGATAGAAATGTAATCGAAGTAAATCTCGACGTACAAGAATGTATCACCAACTTGAGCATTCTGTGCAAATATAAATAAACATTGATTAGGGTGTGATTCGGAATGAAGGATGAGAGTTGCAAAGGAAGCACGTACAGAATGCGTGTTTGTATGTGAAAGAATCTAAAAACTGCTGTATCTTAAGAAAGCGAAAAGAAATAAAATGTGTTGTGCTGACAGTTTTCTCTCTAATTTTGAAACTCCTGACATCACACTCTCCTTCATCTTCACTAGCCAAGGTTCCGATATGATAATCCTGTAGACACCTTGGCGGATCGAACAGATGATATTTGAGTGCTTTGTCCTAGTGACATCAATTGAATTTCATGAGTTGCCTCCCTTAGTATGTAATGCCAACAAACCGGAAATGGTGGAGGCAATTGACTTCAAAGTTATACTTTGCATGTTTAACGTCTAAAGTGTGACTACGTACTAGAGAAAAGCCATTTGAGTGAAAGGTATTTGTACAAACACGGACCGGGATTGGAAAATTACTCATTCATCAGTCCATTCAAGTTCTGTGCTTCCCTTGTCTCGATCATGTAGGAAAAGTGTTCAAATATGAACGACTAGATGTGGTGGCTTGCTGCAGCATCCAATGAAATTCACAGACCTGAAGCACAGAAATATCTGCTCAAAACACCAAGGTGTAGATAGGGTTATGATATCGGAACCTTGGCTTGCGAAGATGACTCTCCCTGAGGCTGATCATTTGTTTGGTCCGAAAATTACAAAATCACCGTAGACATTTAAAAGTAGTGTTACATTTTTGCACTTCGAGAAAGACATACTCCTACAAATAAATGGGGAAATAAAATCGATAGAACATTGAAAACTCACCGATGTAATAAAATAATGACACATCAATTATACTGGGGCTGACTGGTCCCCAACTGGACAGTATCTACATTCATATGGGAGAGGATACCGAAAGTTGGTCAGATCGCAGGGTTTAGTTGCGTCGCAGTTTATAAGAGCTTGTCCTTTGATATTCTTCGTACATCTATTGAAATAAGAGATTTGCCCATTATATCACTGTAGTATGCCAATATAGACGAATACGAACATTTTCAACACAGTTCCCACACCAAAACCAACTTTAAAAAGAATATGTTGGGTGGGCTGAGGAGGAAGAAAAGTTCCTTTTACTGCTACTGTTCAATTCAAAAGTATGATAATATAACCATCTACAATAAACGCTCTCCCCGAAAGATTTGTTTAGAGTTTGAAAAAAACGTTATATTAAAAAGTTGTCTTATTTTCAGTATAGCTTTGTTTTGTCAGGGCACCAGTGTCAGCATCCATTATATGGAAATACTATGTTTGTATGGTGTATTTTGACAGCCATTGTTAAAAAGTTGTACCTCATAAAGAACATAAATGTATAGTGCTTGTAGAAGCCGCTAAGAGCTGGCTTATGTGGGTTTTGAAAAGCTGTACATTTACGATGTCTTTCCGATTTCTAAACTCATAATATTATTACTTTTTTACAGCAACCGTTGTCATCTACTAAATTTTAGAAACCATTAATTATGAAAATTATTAAGCGAAACAAAAAGAAATCACAAAATTAGGATGTTCTTTTATGTCACCACCCTGGCGAAATTTTGCCACCAAAGATCACCCGTAAACAAAACACGTAAAAAGGTTAATCAGATTTCAAACACAGGTGAGTTTCATCGAGCAATTTAATATTTAGTTAATATGTCGTCAATAACTTTTCATGCATCATACATGATCCGTGCACATGCTCTACACAGTCACGTGAATTCTGCTCCTGCACTTCTACTTGTGTATTAGTATTATATAGGTTCATGCTGTGTAAATCAAAAGCATAATAAACCCGACTACATCATGATTAATTCTCAAAAGCATAATAAACCCGACTACATCATGATTAATTCTCAAAAGCATAATAAACCCGACTACATCATGATTAATTCTCAAAATATCTTGTCTTTTAAATCCAACATTTCGATCAATACTAGGAAGAGACAATGAATTAGCTAATGCCACAATCCAAGATTTATTGCATGATTACTAGAATTTTAAGTCGTTTTATCATTGTCTCTAGGTGCTATGACGTAGGTCGCAAATTTAAGCTATGTTAGGCATTTAGGTCGCGTATTTTATCCATGTTTCTGTGTGCTGTAATTTTAAGTTGCGTATTTCATCGCTATTTCTGTGTAACATACAACTGACCTCATTTTTTTGTCTTTCAGAAAATAACTTGTGGGGGTGTAATTATGTATAATTGAATATTTTTACTGACAGAAGAATGTAAGAACTGATAACTTAAGATAAAAATCTTGAACACAACCTGCAAAGATGAAAGAAAATTATAAAGAACGCTGCAGATGTCTACCAGGGAATGAGAAGAGCAACATCGAGGTGTAAGGAAGGAGTACAAAGAAAGAATTTTTGCGTCAGAATATTTCAACACGTTTCGACGACAATATCTTCTGGGTTTACTGGATGCGTGCTTCATATCTTCATCTGCGATGATTTCTTTATAGAACCCAAATTTAAACAGAAGTTATTTTAATTGTGGTTTTTAAATTTCCTTTTGTCCATCGCATAAAATTTTTCTTCGATTTTTCACTCTATTTTGTTGAGCATTTTATTTTATTATATGGGGAAATTTGTAAGAATGTAATATAATTGCCAAAGATCACAAGAAAAATTGCCGTTATATCCATTGTTTTATGACGACATATTACATATTTGTGGTCGCCATGTTTACTATTGTATATTAATCAAAATACTGGCAAAGATGGGAAAAGCATGAACGTTCGAATGAATCCAGACGACGTCGTTGTCACCACGGATTAAAATACTCTTCAGCCATTTTGCTTCTATTCACTCCTTATTCCTTGCTCTCTTTCTGGTTTTCAGCTCTATTGCTATTTACGTTCATCTTTCCAAGTTGGGTACAAGACCTGTAGATTGGAAGTCAGGTCTTAAATTATTCTGTCGTAGTAATGCTTCAACTGCCAGTACATGTCAAAGTAAAGATCAATGTGTTCCATTTCTCAAAGGAAAGAAAAATATCGTTAATACATTCTATGTCACACAGAAACGTAGACAAAGTGTACAACAAAAGGCGATGAAACACACAATTTAGAATTCTAAAGTGATTTCCTTTGCATCTTAGGTCACAGCACGCAGAAACAGTGACGAAACAAACAACCTAAAAACCCTAACACGATTTCATTCTGCATCCTACGTCACAGCACTCGGAAACAATGAAGAAACACACAACCTAAAAACCTAACAAGATTTCATTCTGCGTCTTACGTTACAGCATGCAGAAACAGGGATGAAACACAGGATATAAAATCCTAACATGTTTTGGTCTTGTGTCCTTCGATACAGCACACAAAATATATTCGCTTCATAGCCTACCATTATTGAATAACTCAATTATTTGAACTGTAAAATGTATTCTGTTTATATTAATTAATAAAACAATCAGCTAAAAAAGTAAGAAGTCGAGATTGGTACAGCAAAGAAGGTTAGACAACTATAGATTACCTCTAAGATAACATAGATTAAAACCCTTTTTATAACTCTCAATAATTACTATTATATTTCGATGAAAATAAATTAATAACTGTTTAAAGTGTACCATGCATAAAATTTTCAATGCATACATTTCTTTATCGTCCTGAAAAACTGGTAAAGCACTTCACACTTGAATATGGTATCAGTTAATGCAAAATGTGTTCCTATTATTGATCGAAATGTCTGATGCAATAGACCAGAAACAGTATTATAGTCTGAACAATTATAGCTATACCAATACACAAATTTAGAAATACAGAAGTAGATTTGACAAGACGTGTGGAGTGCAAACACGGGAGCAGACTTTGCACGAGTATGTGTGTGAACAAACACGGGTCATTTACAGGAACAGACTTGACATAAGCGTGGAGTACAGACAATGCTCATTTACAGGAACAGACTTGACATGAGTGTGTGTGGTACAACATGGGTTATTTACAGGAACAGACTTCACATGAGCGTGGAGTACAAACAATGCTCATTTACAGGAACAGACTTGACATGAGTGTGTGTGTGGTACAACATGGGTTATTTACAGGAACAGACTTGACATGTGTGTGTGTGGTACAACATGGGTCATTTACAGGAGCTGATCTGACAACAGTTTGTAGAGTACAAACAGAGGCCATGTACAGGAACAGACTCGACAAGAGTGTGAAGAGCACAGATAAAGGTAATTTATTATTTGCAAGGTTTTGCTCTCTATCTTAACCTCATTTCCCTCTTCAAAGATTCAGAGAAAATAAAGCGCTCATGACAGATGATTCACAGGAAATATGAATCCGTTCGTATTTAGTTAAGATTCAAAGTTAGTCCTTAGATTCGTTCAATGCATGCTTGATTACAATCATTGAAACTAGATACATACTTAAATACATACATACATACATACATACATACATACATACATACATACATACATATGTGATCTATCTACTCACACAACTGGTTCATACTGTGCGGTGACCGGGTCTAAGTAGAAGTACGGATTCAAGTAGCTCAATGCCTTGTTCAAAGTCACTTTGTACTCGTCAAACAATCCCCATCGCAGGTGTCCCCACTCGTGTACAAACATGTGAGCTGCAACATCGAGATCATTATCATTGCGACGTTAAATCAATTATTAAATATTAACATTTAATTTAATCAATTATTAGTATGACGTAATTGAAAAATGCTACCATTTTCTTTCTGAAGAACTGCATATATTCTTTAGGTCATTAGTATACCTGTACTAGGCATATATATATATATATATATATATATATATATATATATATATATATATATATATATATATATATATATATACCATATATGCATTTAAAGTGTAGGTATAAAGCAATTTGATATACCAATACTATTGGTATATCAAATTGTGATCCGCCCATGGCGCAATAATACGCATATATAAACATACTAGAGACCGTCTGCAGTTGATTCTAGATCAATGTTGAATTTCAACATATTAATCATTAGTGACGTATGAAAATAACAATAAAAAAGTATTAATAATCCTCGTTTTCTAAATGAATTTAATATGGTACACATTTTCAGTATGGTACACATTTTCATCACAATTCTTTGTGATTTCTGTTCCCTCCTCCACTCTCGTGCATAACGGACAAACTATGCAGAAAGGTGGAGTGAGAGAGAAAAGGAATTTGGGCTGGATTGAAACCTTGAAATAGAAATTACATTAAGTAACCTACAAGAATATGATTCGTCGTAACGATCCGTGTGCACTTTCCTTGGGATTTATCTACAGTGTTTATCAATAATACAAAGTTGCAAACCAGGTCGGCATTATAAATTCCTCGATTACGTGGTACACATACTGTGATGTATTTATTGTTATGTTTTGCTGTTGTTTCTTAAACATACTATAATGTTCTAAAAATCGGTTATTATTAATTAAATATGGAAATATCCAAAGCCCCCCCCCCCTCTCTCTCTCTCTCTCTCTCTCTGTGAACCATGGTAGCAATATACGGGCTAATATCTATGAAATGACGAATTTAATGGATTTTTGTTTGTGTCGTCCCACGTTATCTCTGGACTTATGAATGATGGTAAAAGTTAAGTCAAACCGATCAAAGGATGTGTGTGTGTGTGTGTGTGTGTGTGTGTGTGTGTGTGTGTGTGTGTGTGTGCCATTACAAAAGCACATGCGAAGTTATAAGAGAACATAATGATTTTCAAGGTATTCATGCACAGAGAGAGAGAGAGAGAGAGAGAGAGAGAGAGAGAGAGAGCTTATTGTTGGAGGTACTGTTACTAGAGCAGAATGATGACTTAGATCAAATGTAAATATATAAAAATATTTTAATTACCTCTTGCTGGTTTGTCATTTCGCTTAGTTTATATTCCACATTAATTTCCATGCGCCGGTACGTGAATGGCAGCGTTCATGTGAATGGGGTAGCTAACCATGTGTTTTTGTAGTGCTCTACTTTTATCATCAAAACCATCTTTCATGTTTATATCATAAGTATGTATTATATTCATTTAATCAATGCGAAGAAAAATAGAAACTAAAAAAGAATACAACTTATCAATATGCAAGGTGATTGTGAGTAGCCACAAAAGGCATAGAAACTACATTTTGTAACTGACGCACTCGGGGATGTGAGGAGTTTATTCACTTGGTCGATACACAGCTGCCTGTAGTAAATCTTAACTCAGTTCAGAGGGTAAATATATGTATTTGTATGTGATATAAATAAAATATATGTACAGTATGTACGCTGTATCAATGATATACCACCCACTCGTTGTATAAATCTTTCATTAAAAGGAAACTCAGCAAGCTTCGCTTCCTTTTAATGAAAAATATTATACATCTCGTGGTATATCATTGATTCAGCGTACATACTATACATATTATATATATATATATATATATATATATATATATATAATAATATATATAATATATATATATATATATATATGCATGCAATAAACTGACAACGAGTACTGCAAAACTAGTATCTAACTAGCCTGAGCGCTTTCGACTCTTAATGGGTCTTTTTTAAAGGCATACACAAAACATAGACAAAACAAACAAATAAAACAGAAAAACCGTAGTGTTTGCAGAACTTTACATGGCTGTTTCTACAGGAATTAAACCTTTTAATTTATTATGTTTCAACCAGTTTATATCAACTTCTTGCGGATACTGGAAAATATTCGTATTGACCTAGAAATCGATGAGCCATAACGACATCTGATGTTTTATGTATATTTATGTAAGCGAAAATTATATCCTGGATATTTCATTCATATAGTAGAAGAGTAGTAATTGTAGGCTATTAAGCAAATTTAAAGAATTATTTAAAAGAATATGTGTCGGTTGCAAAAGATAATTTTATTTGTAAATGGCTGTCTTTTTCTAGTCTTCTTGGTTTCAACCGCTTGGTTTCAGTGTTCTAAGGCGGCGTATCCAGTAAGAGTCTTTTTCTTTCCTGGTTTCGAAACTCCAGTTGCTTCTTTGCAACTTCGGCTTCAATTTTCCTGTGCCAGACACACATAAAGGAGATGGTATCCAGGAGTTTGTTTATCCAATATTATCCTGTTTCAAATCAATCTTGAATTCATATTCCAGACTATTGTAACGTCCAAAATGCCATTTATATAGTTAGCATTCTTCCATGGTATGTTTGCGTTGAACCCTCTTTTAGATCAGCCTCAACGACATTTATCCATATACAACCAAATTTTACTCTGAACCGGTAGTTCAAACTCGAGCGATCTGACATTTTCGGGTATGGAACGTTTTGTGCATAGAAGTAAAGTTTGTACTAAAATGTAAAGTTCTTCTGTGGAATGAACTTAGCAAAAACTAACTCAGCCTCATTTTTATTTCTTGTCTTAAAATGCTTTGGAATATTACTGTATGCTGATATCCTAGATGTGCTTTCCCTGGACGAAATGATCACCGTGGAAGATGTCCTTTCGTGGTCACCATGTTCACTTGTTTACTACTGATTCAGTTTCAGATCAGGTCCCGTATTCACAGAACATTTTGAGCAAGAAATTCAGGCTCAAGTTTACAGTCACAAATTTTTGACAGTCTAGTTTTTATAAGAATAGAGCCAGAATCAAAGAAGTTTCCTTTTTTCCTAACGTGGATTCTTCTACTACACTACCAAATGTCCATGACGTAGGTAAACACCAAGTATCATATCTGATTTTGCAGTTTTGAGCCTGCGCTTGAATTTCTTGCTCAGAAAGCTTCCAGAACACAGGACCGGGTTTGAAATAAAAGACTTTCTTCTTAGCTTTGAGTTGGAGATTTTGTGTCAGTCAATCATGAATAACTTTACATGGCGACTTGGCGTTTGATTGGCTAAAAATAAAACTGAGCCAACACTTTGCTTGAAAATCTTATGTAGAAGGAACATCGAAGATTACGCACCTGCCAGTACCTTATGCAATGGCATAATTGTCTAGGCCATTTTAACTGTTGGTTATACGCGGGCATTGACTGCATTTTCGTTCTATTTATAATCGCAGTCGACTACATCCATGACAATAACCGGTCAGGATTTTATATTATCTCATCTGAAGAGATTATTGACTCGGAATCTCTCTTCCATTTTAATGTCGACCCTGACACTGCGCTGTTTGATTGTTTGAGAAATTTATAACATTTATTTCCCTGATTTTCTACACTTTATTTCAATAAAGACATGTGAAAGTGTTATTCAATTAGAAATGTGCTGCTCGTTGCGCCCTTTAAGTTCGTTTCATAGTTTTATTCTTTTCATACCATGGAGAGAGTGTGTTTAGAATTATATTTCTGGACTTATTTTATTTTCATTTGAAGTTGCCTAAGGACTTAAATCTGGTAAATTATTTACGGTTTCTGAAAATGGTTTAGATGCCTGTATTATTAACGATATGATGAATCTGTCCACGATAGATTTTCCTCTTAGATGAGATTGATTAGATATAGGTAGTTTTGGGTCGCTTTTATTTATGTGTGTGTGTGTGTGTGTGTGTGTGTGTGTGTGTGTGTGTGTGTGTGTGATTTGGATTTTTAAAGTAGCTTTAACAATTTTTCAGTCATATCGCTACGATGTCTGCAGTGTGACAGTTTATAGTGATGTCTAGCACTGGGGCATCATGCCGCAGACATGTGGCATGATGTCCCACCCAGTCACGTTATCTTGACACCAGGCCGACCAGTCCTAACACTAACCTCTTAATGTTGAGCGCCAAGCGAGGCAGCTGTTAGTACCACTTTTTAAAGTCTTTGGTATGACTCGGTCGGGGTTCGAACCCGCGACCTCCCGCATCCGAGGCGGACGCTCTAATCACTAGGCCACCGGAGCAGTTTTTATTTATTTACATAAACTAGTAATTCCTTATTGAACCTTCTTTTTCAGCTCCATAAAAAAGGTTTACTCTAATAAGAAAATAAGAAAACTATGTACCGACATGAATGATTTAACTAGAACAGTGTGACCGACAAATATTGGACCTCTCCAGTGACCTAAGTGGTTAGAGTGTCCGCCTCGGATGCGGGTGGTCGCGGGTTTGAGCCCCGGCCAAGTCATACCAAAGACTTATAAAAATGATACTAGCAGCTGCCTCGTTTGGCGCTCAGCATTAAGATGTTAGGCCAGGATAATGTGACTGGGTGGAACATGATGCTCCAGGTCTGCATCATGATTCCCCAGTGCAAGGCATCACTATAAAATGCCACACTTCAGACATCGTAGCAATATGACTGAACAAGTGTTAAAGCTACATTAAAAATCCAAATCATACACACATCCGACAAATATTGGTCTGTCTTTGTTTGCTAATTTCATGTGAAGTTTGACTATAATATAGGAGAATAAAGTACACGGTACGGACGATGTCAGAAGAACAGTGTATCCAACAGAAATCATTGTTGTATTGATGATAACGTGTCACTTATCAGCTTTTAATGCACGATTAGTTAAGGTGGTCCCGGGGAGGGATAGACCTAATCGAACACAGTATGGCTTTAAAGTAAAGTAATTTTCGTCAAATAATTTTATTTCTTCTATTTTTTGGGCAGCCTTCTTAAGTCAGTCATTTATTGCATAGTGCCTGTACACTCAGGTCAGATTGTGTACTGTTTTATGTTTGCTAATGTTACGACCATTCACCTGCACACAGAGCATTAAAACATATTATTGTTAGATTTATCGAGCGATCATATACGTCATCTACATACACCAGAAACTCGTAGATGCGCAGATACCTTGGATAGGATTGCATTGTATCGCATGTGTGAGATTCCAAGTGACCAATTCTATCGTCTCATCGCTAAATGCCACCTTGTCTTTGGATAATATTAGTAACTAACGATAAATGCTGTTCATAGTTACGCATGCACTTTTGAATATATACCGTCATGTAATATTTAATGGGTTTGTTCACTTTTGAAACCACCAGGGGCGAAAGGTACATGTAGGTGGAAGTGATACACGTCTATCATGTTTCGTTGGGCAACTTCCCTTTTTCGGCATTTACAAATAGCACAGTTCCTTAGACATTGTTTAATCAGTGGTCATGAAAAGTCGATGTGTGCTTTCATCTGTCACTTATGTCATCACCATTTAAAAGTAACTTGTACCTGTAATAATCGACCTTACATACTAAATTTGTTATGCTTTCATTTTGGAATATGTAATCTGCAAACCAAGCAAGATATAGCTTTCTACATAATTTCAAGTACAGCTTTAGATGACTTTTAAGCGTGAAAGAAGAAAACAACTATAATCTCAACTGATGGCATGCATAGGAAACACAGTAACACCTATGTGTCATGCAGTTTCACTTGCATCCTCTATTAGTACTTTTCTAAATAGCTGATACTATTCTAATTTACTCCAACCTTTATGATAATAATGTTTCTCAATATCTGAAAAAAATCAATTTAATATTATCATGTATCCTTCTGAGAAATACAGGGACATACTTTCAGAGCTTTTTGGTGCATATTTGTAACTTTATATAATAAGAAACAAGCGTTTGCTGGTGAGAGGGGTACACCAGTGTATGTTTTCAAGGTTTTGCACACATCAAAGGGAATGAATGATGAAACACATACTTTTAATTCCTCGCAATGAATATTTGTCCAGTTCGATATGGCTTAGGATCATGCTGGCGTTGCAATTAATGATGTAACGATAGCTAATATACCGATGATCTCAGGAACTTTTATTTCCTTACCATCATTGATCATAATGCTGGTAAACGAATGGAACGAGGAAGTTCACATGAGTTTTTCTTTATTTTTTTCGCACATGTTACTATCACTTAGCATATTATTTATCGCATACGAAAGCGTATACAATTTCAATTTTCAGCATGTAACATTAAAGAAAAATAATAAAAACGTGCTCCTTCTACATAGATGCCCCTTCCAGTATGCCACAATTAAAGAGAAAATATCTTAAGTCAATCACGAGCCATAACTAGAATACAATTCCGCTGGAGACCATTACAAATCGATTTTTTTTCTTTGATTTTTAGATGTTATGCCTCACGCTAAATTTATATTTTCAATTAAAATAGTCTTTCAAAATGTTTTAAGCAGAAACACACATTGAAAAGCAAAGTTCTAAATCAAACAGAGGCCATAACATCAAGAACTTTAGCAGGAAAACAGTGAAAATCGAAATTATCAAAATTCGTCTTAACATATTGCCTTGTACCAAATTTGATTTCAATGCATGAAGTGCTTCAGAATTATAAAAAAAAAATGAAAGACAGATTTAAGTCCAACAGGGGCAATAATTCCGTAAAATTCTTGGCAGGAAAATATTTAAAATATTGACCTAATTACTCTTAATGCCATAAAATATTTTGAGCGTGAAGGCATTCGACTGTTATTGAGAGTAGCGAAATTTCTAACAGTCTTGGTGGAACCGTCGGCAATGGGAAACAAACTGTTTTCCTTACTTGAGTTAAGCATACATCAGGATTTTTAATGGGATCTATTGCCACAAGTTTAAATCCAAATTGCGCGAATAAACAATACTTGGGGCACAAACATTAGCTGTTGGGTTTTTTCGGTTTTGTTTTTCGTTTTTGTTTCATCTACGATAATAAAATTCAAGTTACAAAAAGTCGAAACATTTTGGATCCGAATTCCGGATGTACTATTTCTCCCTCCCACTTCCATCTCTCTCACATGATATACTGTTAGATAAAGGTATGGACTACAGGACGCATAAGAGATGCAAGTGTTCAGATTCATATTGTAGCATGCTGATACTCAACCAGGCTCTCGTTTCCTTCATTCACCCTTTTCTTTTTCACTTTCTACAACTTTTGTGTTTCTCTTTCTATAACTTGCTCATAAAATACCACTTACCCACTTATAATACTAATTCATACTCGTTATTGGGACTGTGTAATTTACTTAGCTACTACATTAACTTTGCAAGATTGTGGTCCTCATTTTGGGTACAGGGATATTTTCAAAAAGTGATTTCATCTACATGTAATTGTATTTTTCAAAAAATATGAATGCATAACCAATCATCTATGTATTATTCATGAGCTTGCCTCTGACAACTAAAATGAAATCAATCAATCGATCAATACCCCATGAGCCATAAGATTTCTCTGCGTCCTCCATTAGAAGCAGTTCCGGTGTCAGGTGCATGAACTTCCCTGGTTTTCCGCATTCCACGACCCCCTCCACGTAAGGATCGAGTCCATATTTGTTTGACGGAATGTCAATCAAAATGTGTTCCGAATCTAGAGACGAAGGTTTAGATATTAAACTTCCTTCACGTCTTTGGGACCATGTTGGGGGAATAATAATGGTAACATTCCGAATGTAAGCTCGATATTTTGTGGCCTTGAAGAGCAATCTAGAAGCATTGGTGATAATTGCCTGTAATAATAATAATAATAATAATAACAGCATCATTGTCATCATCAGACATAACTAGAAATATATAAATATAATGCCGTTTCATTACTGAAATAACTCTGAGATAAGATAACACAATTTATAATTTCAAGGAAACAAATGTTACAAAGTTAGGGACCAAATTTAATTGTCCTAAATTTATTTTAATATATGTTTTAAAAGCTATTGCGTGAGGGGATTTTTTCCTTTTTCTTTAAATAAATTCCACCTCCACATTTGAAAAAAATATTAAAATCACTACTCTATCAGCATTTAAAATGTTAAGGATGATAACATTTTTACTGGGTGTTTTTAATGGCTTTCAAAGTTATATATACCAAAATTGACGGCAATTATCATCAATACGTATCGCATTATTTTAAATATTTGTACTATCTTATGCTATCAATTTTCTGTTATGTTTCTTTTTTTTTCTTTTTTTTTGTTAATGAATATTCAAAGTTAGAAAATACCGTTAACTGCCAAAGATGGTCATGTGATATTTTGCACAATACTATGTTTTGCTAACCTTACTTTTTCTATCTCAGTCCGGTTATCTCAGACTTGTCGTCTCAGTTATGGTGTCCACGCGCTAGAAGCTACATTTAAAAAGAAACCCTTGATGTCTTCTGCTGTGCCTGACGGAGTAGTTATAAAATCCAACAACAACAACAACAGCAGATATATAACAAATAAATTCACTCATAAAGCAACTTAAGGTCTCTCCAGTTTTGATAACACCATACAAAACATTTTGGTCAGCACACACACACACACACACACACACA
The DNA here is from genome assembly GCA_016617855.1 of Megalonaias nervosa. Classification (NCBI taxonomy): domain Eukaryota; kingdom Metazoa; phylum Mollusca; class Bivalvia; order Unionida; family Unionidae; genus Megalonaias; species Megalonaias nervosa. The sequence goes on from JAECUM010039418.1 coordinate 13,429, forward strand.
CACAAACACACGCACACACACGTGCGCTATTTGACAGAGCTCAATACTCAAGGGCAATACACATCACTGGCCATACAAAACCAAACTCTTACAACTACTAATGCAAAGCCGGCAAAAACCAGAAATGTGTTATGTCAAACTGGTTTCTTCCAACTTTGTCGAACACCCACCATCCGCCCCAGTTGAATCAAATATAATAATGCGATTGCAAATGAAAACTCCTGCACTCACCAACCAGAGTGGTTCATTAATCAGTCAACATGTATTCCACAAAAGGATTTCCATGTAGCGTATCATTGCACTAATGATAGCAACACTTGCCCTACTTCCAGGACACAATATGAATTTCCAGGAAATAAATGAATTTCAAATTTCCTGGTGTCACTACACACTTCGTTAGAACTTTACCCAATTGTACTGCACAGTGTCGTACTGTTGCCTACCATAGAACGTTATCCAAATTAGAACTCGTGCAAGTGTAAACTTAACCGTATAAAATATATTAATTTTTATTGTTAATTTCATATGACATCCATCGATTAAATGTGATAATACAGTAAATTTTGTGTTTTATTTTCTCATGTGTAGAACTGTGTTCTTAGGGTGGACAGGTCAAACCATTGCCTTCATTAACATATTCTTCTTAATACGCAGTATAGACTAAAGCATATGGCTCGAGATACTCATTACACATAACAACTATAACTTTGGTCATGATTTTTTTCCTTTTACAAGAGCAGCATATATAGCTAGATTCCACTTCGATAATTATTCAGATTTTCATAAAAGAGTACAAAACCTGATGGCCTTTATACACAGTGAGAAGCAATACTAGTACCTGATGAATACTGTGTTTTGAATCTGCTAACTAAATTACAAGGTTGCAGGGTTATTTTAATTTAGTCGGAAAAAAATGGGTGAGAAAAATAATCTATGCCGAGTGGGGAGACAAATAATATAACCCCTCGACTGGGATTTCCTTATCTTGGTCCAAGCCCCAACATAGATTACATTAGTATTGCGCGTGCGCAGTGTAGTAGCTCACAGATTAACGCTATCGTCATTCCTAATAGTAGACGTCCCATTGATATTAGCTTGACGAGATACTTCACCTATTTCAATTGCCTAGATCAGGCTTGCAAACCAAGATACAGAAATATTTCACGAGTGACCCCTGGGTATAGTAGCCCAGAGAAGCTCATATTGTCAGCGATTTCCTATGTGCGGGTTGTGGGCTTAGGCCGGCAGTCAGACCCTGCCATTTGTCGTCTTAAGAAAAAGCTATTCAGCTATTTACATATAAGGTATAACAACGGATATATTATTGGCGAGCGTTTATATTAACATTTGGTGTCAACTAAATTCTTGATAAATAGCCTCACCGTGGTTTGTTAATACTATCACGATATATTGTCTTGGTAGAATAATACTTAATATTAGGTAATCGCTCCCACAGTCTATCGTCCTCGTAGGATGACACATTCACAAGATCAAGCCGTTGGGCCTGAAGACACGTGGGTTGCTTATAAATAAAATATCTGCATGGTTAACCGTTGGAAATGGACAATACGAAATAACATCAAGGCCTGGATAAAATAATTTTTGCGGATCAATAGATGTGTATAAAGGTTAAAGATCATCAAATGTGTAAAAGGAATAAAATTCATAACACCCGTTGCTCAAACAAATATATTAGACCGTTAAAGTTTATATGATTCCTATGTATCACCAAGTGTTTTAAAGATTAAACTTCATATGATTTCTGTGGATCAGCAAATGTTAAAAATGTTAATGTACGTATGATTTATGTCGATCATCGTTTGTATAGTACTTGTTAGGTTTGGCTGCCAAACACCCAGTCTAGTCTCATGTACATGTGCGAAGAATAGGTACTCAAGAAAGACAGGTGTTGAAAATAACAACGACAAAGTTCCAGCCATGAATGAAATATAAGCACCTTAGGGTCTAATGTTATTCCTGCGAACTGTGCAGGAAAAGGCTTGCCAAATTAACTGATTTGAATAGTCCGAAATACTCTTTGCCCTGCTAGAGATGAAACATCGTCGATTCATTGTGATGTCAAAAAAGTGAGTATAATGTAGTGGCAACCATAGGCTTAAAGGCAACTCAAAATGGCAGCTATTTAAATTCTAGCATTTTTCTTTATCATGCGACTGAAAAGGAAGTTCTCTCCCTTAAACCAAAAATGTTATTTCAAGGCATAAACTCACATTATATTACTTGTTGATGCAAATAATGAGATTCAGTGTAAAAAATTATATTAGCCTTATCTCCCTTACGCCAAGCATGCCCTAAATCACAAATCATAGTGCAAATTTAAGTACAACTGATAGAATAATTTCTCAAGCCAAAGTTCAAAATCAGTTTTTGCTTTTATTTCTTTTATTTACTTGTTTGTTTTTTACGCCCAGCTTAAGCTAATTATTTTGTTTGTACTTTCATATGTAGGACCAGTATAAATTACAAGAATCTACATAATTTAAATTATTTACCCTTTTTATTTCAGATGGGAATGCATACTGCTTCACTTTAAGTTTAGGTGCTTACATGGGACGTACTAATATTGGTGCAGGTAGCGTTGTCTTTGGACCGATGGAGCACTGATTCCACATACCTGTCTAAGGCAGTGCGATCGGAGATTCCCATTAAAATTTGTTCTTTGCTGCTGTTTCTTTTGATTCCTTTATTATAAGATGTGTTTAACACTAGACCCAGTCATTAGGTTTTATTTTCTAAATTATATTTTGCCTCATAATTTCAAGTATTAATGCTCTAAAATGTTATAAATATTCATTTATTCTCAATTATTTGTTAATGAATGTTAATATCTACAATATGTTGTAGAGTGCCCTAGATAGGCACTTGATATTTTGTATTCAGCAGTGATATGGGATATCAATATATAATGCATGCGCAATACAGCAGCTCATGGACTAACCTTTTCATTGTTCATAGTAGCGGACGTTTCATTGATATCAGCTTGATAAGATCCAAGATCTGTTTGATGTACCAGGGCCAAAAAGTGATTGGGGATATTTTCCAAGGGACCTCGTCGAGTAATAGCCCCCCAGAATCTCAAGCTATCAGCGATTTCTGGAGTTTGCGTGTAGGCTTTGGCCTCCTGTCCGACCCTGCCTTTGTCGTCTTATGCATAAGATATTCTGTTAATCACATATAATGTGTAACAATGGAATTATTATTATTATTATTATTATTATTATTATTATTATTATTATTATTATTGTTGTTGTTGTTGTTGTTGTTGTTATTATTATTATTATTATTATTATTATTATTATTATTAACATTTGGTGCTGAATAAGTTTTGTTATATATCCTCCTCATGGCAGGCTAATAGTACGTCAATATATCGTCCAAATAGCCTAACCCTATCAGACTATCAAACCGTTGGGCCTTCAAACACATGGTTTGTTTACAAATACAGTGTTTGTTTGATTACCTGACAGTTGTTGGCTCAACTTTTGGAAAAGGACATTAAAGTAATTTTCATGCCAGGACATGATTAGTTATGTGCATCAACAGATATGTATAAAGCTAAAGTTCACAAAAAACCTTTGGATCCAAAATAATTTGTGTAATAAGAATAAAGTTCCAATGATTCCTGTCTATCAAAAAATTTATTAAATACTTCAAGTTCACATGACTCCAATTGCTCAACTAATGTGTTACAAGCTTAAAATTCATATAATTCCCGTTGCTCATTACATCTCTTAAACTACAGAAGTTCATATGATTCATGTGGATAGGCAAATGTGAAAAAGGTTAAAGTTCGTTTGATTTCTGTGGATCACCAAATGTGAAAAAGGTTAAAGTTCGTTTGATTTCTGTGGATCAGCAAATGTGAAAAAGGTTAAGGTTCGTTTGATTCCTGTGGATCACCAAATGTGAAAAAAGGTTAAGATTCATTTGAATTCTGTGGATCAACAAATGTATTAACAGCTTACAGTTCATATAAGGGTTAATGTCCAGAATGTTCTTTTTGACAACAATATGTGTGTGTGTGTGTGTGTGTGTGTGTGTGTGTGTACATTTTCTATAAAATATCATAGAATAATGAGATCAACGGCATATACAGCTCTCAGAAAGTAGGAAACCAATGTCACGTACTACCTTGAAACACCTTTTAATACCTTGCAACACGAAACTCCTTTTAATACCTTGAAGCACCCGAACAAATGACGATATTATTAAGGTTCAATAGACTGAAATAATGATTACGTCGCGATTAGAGATTAGACATTATCAACTATTGTGACATAAATAGAGAATCTCAAATGGGTAATGATTTAATATTGAATTTATTAAACGAGTTGAATATTGTTCAGCGTTAACAACCCTTGGCGAGCAAAAAGCTGGACAACTATTCAACGAGTTTCATAACTTTTACATTAAATCATTACCCATTTGAGATTCTTTTTATCACATAGTTTTGTTTCAGTGGAAATTATTTGGATAGAAAGAAGAACGAATAATAACGAGTCTGTGCTCTTAAAATAAATAACAGAAAGAGTGAAGACAACAAGCTTTGTAAGATTCGAAAAATAATTTATTTCCCTAGAATACAAAGTGAAAAATGAGAAAAAAAGACTTACTGTTATTGCCAATTAAATCCAAATATAATCCAAGAATTAACGACACATGACCTAGTAATAAACCGTCCTGACTAAACTCAGTTCGAGTCCGGAAGAGATCCAAAATTGACGGCTATGACGTGTCTGTTATAGCCTACGAAATACTGATGCGTCAAGAGTTGAATCACAGAAATATTATTCCAGGTTTGAATTCAGTATAAATTCGAATTAATGTCTTTATCCAAGAATTTTATCAGAGCACTTTGGTATTTCCAGAGAAGATAATCACTTGCATTCAATAATTTTAAGAAAATAAAATTCAGTCCAAACTGGTCACAACATAATACAACTTAAAGTGCTAGCTGTTAAAGCACGACTGGTAAAATCCTCACAGTCACAAGATAATACAGTTCTCTGCTTGACCTCAGGTCACAGTTTGTATTTTCTAAACACAACCATTACTTAATGGAAAATAACCTTCTAGAATTATCGAATGAGCCGTGTTTATTTACAACACAATAACCCACAAAATTCACTTAGGAATTTCCAAAACCTGACCCTGATCAACATATGTACGCCTTCTTGTTTAACATAATAATACTCGTGATAATAAGCTCATACACATAGAGAATAATGAAGCTATTATTAGTTGTTTACATAAATAAAATAAAAAAATGTCAATCAGGTCAAGCAGAAATGAACTCAATTTTGGACAAGGTCAAGTCCCGCTAACAATGTTACATTAGAATAACATGTAATGACATAAAAAAAAAAATTAAAATAGGCAAACAATAAAATTAAATATACATAACAAACAAACTTAACAGATGACTAGATAATGTGACGAAATACGATGGCCAATGGTCCGTTATTGCATACGTTTATGAAACTGATAGTACTACTTTGCTGCGCATTAACTGTGTGATATGTACATAGGTGCGCAGTTTTTATCTATCTTGACAAAAAGGCCGAGATTAATCTGATTTCATAGCCTTTGTGAAACAACCCCCCCCCCCAAAAGTAATGTATCGACCACGCCAACTGTTTTTGAGCGTTGATAATAGAACAAAGTATTACTGAGAACAAACCATGCAAAAATCACATACTTAAAGTGAACAAATGTGAATGTTGCAAGATCCAATATATGGTTTGCTACCATAACGTCGTTTTTAACGGCATGCATGTTTTCCGGTATGTTTACCCGGTCTGCTTTGCGTTTAATCGCTATACGATACAAAGCCAGACAGGGGCGACTGGAAGAAACGCATAACGAATTAATTGCGCACCCCATCCCCCACCCCAAACAACACCAACTATGTTTGCAGGCTTGAGGGTGCTAAGTTTGGACTACCTACATATTCGCTATGTAGATATAACTGGGCTGGTCGAGAATGAAGTATACCTCAACTTGGTAATGTAGGAATCTTTATTGATTTCGAATAAAATATGAAGTCCTGTTGTGAAATTTAATACTTATTTAGTTTTTCCAACCTCTGCTCTTTCCTGATTGTTGAGTGGTCGGCGCCTTAGTTGTCATCACAAAACTTTCAGACAAAAATTTATGATCGCTGTGAACGTTTACAATGGCGGCGTGACACTAACCATTGGTCAAAATAGCCCATTATATTTGTTTGCTATACGCATTCTTTCATCGTGAAATCTTAGTGGGGCAATGAATACAGTTTACATTGGATCACTCCTTTTGGTTGGTTCCGTCCAAAAAGGTCCACGTACTTAAACACTGGTTTTGTTAACGAGGAAAACAACTCTTACCCAAATTATTCTTTTCGAAATTTATTTATATGGATGTCAGACTTTTAGGACAGAGTTGGCTTGGCTTGGCTTGGCTGTCTTACTTGGAAATCATGTTTAGTGACTGGAAATGAGTCAAGACGATAAGACTTGACATAGGTGGAACAACGTAATTTAAAACACCTTTTTTCAGCAGGGTATGCACGACTGAGCTATCTAGATCGTATTTCAAATTACGGTGGTTTATTATTTGACCAGGGAAGTTTCAATGCGGCAATTTTACTTACAAGTAATAAATGACCAGACGCCTAAGAAATGAAGTTTGAACTTCACTTCTATTTGGAAGGTTGCTCTTTCGAATAAGAAAGATGTGATGATGAAAATGAATCTAGAACATGGATGAATCAACATGCCCAGATAAAGCTATTATATTCAGACCATAATTATTGCTGTTAAATATTTCGAGGTTTAATTTCAGATTTACCATCGTATAATGTCTAAACTTCTATTGTCAATATATTTTCTTTTATTTTAATACCTACCTGTAAAACTGATAAGCATGTGTTCAGTCCAAATTGATTCTAATGATAACCTCTTCCTACATGTAATTTTGTGTAATGAAACGCCGTAAAATCAAACTCATAGAATGTGCTTTAGAGTATATTTGGTTTGAACATTTCAAAATAAATTTTTGAAAAAAAAAACTGATGCAATTTGGTGATTAAAACACCGTAAGATTAAAGTTATTATTGGTTTCGTTTAGAATCCTCGTCTAAATAATGTCAGTATGATAAAAAATAAAAAACAGACTTGACAGTCATTATTTAATGAGTGTGCTTCACGCAAGAAAGCACCGCTCCGGTAGTCTAGTGGGTAGAGTTTCCGCCTCGGATGCGGGAGGTCGCAGGTTCGAATTCCGGCCTAGTCTTACCAAATACTTAAGAATGGTACTAACAGCTGCCTCGATAGGCATTCAGCATTAAGAGGTCAGTTTTAGGACTAGTCGGCCTGACGGCAGGATAATGTGATTGGGTGGGACATGATGCTGCGTGTCTGCGGCATGATGCCCAAATCTTAGACATCACTATAAACTGACACACTACAGACATCGTAGCAATATGAGTGATAAATTGTAAAATTACATTTAAAATCCAAATCACACACACACACACAGACGCGTGCGCGCGTAAGAAAGTGACATATACTTCTTTGTAACAGAAAGGGAATAAAACATAGTTTCCTCCAAAGTTAAAGGTATTTAAATACACAGACTCCTTGTAGAGAATCTGTCAAAACATCTTTGGACTGATCTCAACGAGCAACCAACGAGAAATACTGAAAGAATATCATCGGACTGATGTCAACCAGCAACCAAAAGTGAAATTTTGACAGAATATCATTGGACTGATTTCAAACCAGCAACCAAACGCGTAATACTGAATTAGGTTACAAGAGTTGCATACCTAACGCATCGTAATTAAAGGCACATAATATTTGTGCAGCGGATCGCAAGTGGTATAAGAGTCATTGTGGATAATGAAATCTATATGCCTACGAACATGCTGATACTAGGATGCACGAGTATAGGACAACCCCATCCCCGCAAAAAAGTATATATTCCCATCCCAGAAGTCTAAGTTTTTAAACTTTTTAAACTGTCACAAATATACTGGCCTATTTTGAAACGGGATAGGAAAAAAAGGAATGTGACATATCAATACACCGAATATTTAATTTTATTATGGAATTTCATGTTTATCTAGTAAAATTATGGCTTAGCATTTAGGTAAATCTAAAAATACAACAACAATAGTCAAATACCGTTAACTCAGTACTTATATCAAAGCAACGATACAAAGCACATGCGAGTACAATTAGTCTTTAGATCAGCGATCATTAGGCATATTAATATCCTTGCATGAAATGATCTAAACTCATTATACGACTTTTATCGTCTGGAAGCCGACACACATGTTCGAAAGGTCTAATTTAACAAATAATATGTATATTTGAGCCGGTTTAAAAATTTTAAAATGGACTAAAACTAGACTGGATCAACAAAAATGTCTAAATAAAGAAATTCATATCATTCCTGTTACTCAAGAAACGTGTTACACTCTTAAAGTTTGTATGATTCCTGGGGATCAGCAAATGTGAAAAAAGTTAAAGTTCCTATGTTTCTTGTTAGATCTGTTTGACGAACATCCGGTCTGATGTGCATGTGCGAAGAATAGGTACTCATGAAAAACGGTTGTTGAAAATAACGCACGAAGTTCCAACCATCCATGAAATATACGCACGTTAATGTTTGGTGTTATTTCTGCACGCTTTTAGGAAATTATTGATTGGAAAAGTCAGAAACATTATATGCCCTGCTGTTAGTGATGAAACATCCTCGATTCATTTTGACGTCCATACAGTTATGTAATAGCGACCACGGGCTTGAAAACAATTCAAAGTGGCAGCTATATACATTCTAGCTCTTTTCGCTATCAAGCGACTGAAAGTTTCGAGTCTAGGCGGTAATTGTAGCGATACTTCCAAAAATTGTTAGCTTTTGAGAGATGACTATCCGTCTTTATTTGAACAGAACGGTAACTGCTCGTTGTTCCGAATGTTCATTTGTCGAAAGTTCGTAAGTCCGAACTAGTTTATAAAAGAGCTCTGTTTTCCTAACATTCTAGCCAAAAGTTCCATTATTCGCAAGTTCAAAGAATATAGGGGCGAATAACCCATGGTCATAGGTTCATTGATTCGAGGGTTCATAACTTTGAAGGATAAGTTTGAAAGATTCACAAGTACGAAGGTTCGTTAGTCCGAAGGTTTTTGACAACAAGGGGTTCATTGGTCCTAAGGTGCTTAAATCCAAACTATTTGAAAAAGGGTTCATAAGTTCGCAGTGTCGTTCGTCTTATGGTATTTATAAATGGGTTCATTAGTTCGAAGATTCATTATTACGAATATATAAGTTTATTGTCCGAAGTGTCTTTCGCTCCAAAATATTGAAAGAAGGTTCATTTTTCCAAACGTGTCATTAGTGTGAATATATCCAAATAAAGGTCACTTCCTGTAACATTAATGTTTTTAAAAATCGGAACAGATCTGAAAAGGAGTCTCAAATTAGGTTTTATTTGATAGATGTATTTTAAACCATAAAGGCCTTTATCGTATTTAACAATGCATTCAATTAAATAAGGGAGGCAACTCGTGTCATCTTGAAAAATCAAATAGAGCAAAAATTACAATAAGCCAATGGAAAATACAATACAGCACTCAATCAAAGCAGCCAATAGAAAATACTGATTCACCGTTTTTTTAAAAGTTATTTACATAAAAATGTAACGCCTGTTAAACACCATTTACATTCATAAGGAAAACTAAAATATTTGTGTTTCGATATTATTAAATCTTGCTTTCCTACAACTGGTATTCAGTTCTACTATCAGTATTACTTTATTAGTTTGTATTAACTTGCTTTACTTGGCTTATTCGTCTATCACTTGAACTATTTATGCTTGACCTTGGATCATCCCTGCATCTCTTAACATTCATAACGCTATTACATAGACGACTCTAAAAATCATTATTATTTTTGAATTTATTAGAGTTGTTATAATAAGTATTTATATAACTATACACCAAAACAATTAGGAGGGGACTAAAATTTATTGATGAAAGCTTCCCAGTCGTACGATTCGACTCATCGCAATAATTCTGAATTCAATGTTGGATTTAACTTGGTATTAGTATGTATTGTTCTTCTTTATTTTTATTGCAAAGTGTTATTTATAGCCACCGTGACATTGACGTGATTGTGCCAATCCCAAAATCAATGGCGTTTGTATTCTAGGAAAAAACTACCTTGTTTTGAGTTTTGTGGTCATCAGACAAATAGAAGTGAAGTTCCAATCCGCAAACGAAACTGATTCAAAATAAATCATTAGATCTTTTATCAGACAACTACACGGCTGCAATGACCATACATGTGATATTCGAAATATTAGTTAAGCAGCCATTCAGTCGTCATTTTTAAACGTTCGATTTGTAGATATTTCGGGAAAGCACTCACTTAAATAGACTCAGCCAAAAATTAATATTATATCTTTATCGTGTGTGTGTGTGTGTGTGTGTGTGTGTGTGTGTGTGTGTGTGTGTTTATATTATTATGACATTTTAATGTTTGAACTTCCTTTCTGACTTTCTTTCAATCCAATTGGGACTATTCAGATAAATGAGCCATTGATTCAGTTAATTTAATTTTGGACGCAGAACCACTTTTTCATTCTAGTTGAATCTTTGGACTATTACCCCTTCTTTAGGACCAATGAATCTTCTGACTAACGCATCTTCGGACCACTGAACTTTAAGGCTATTGAAACTTTCTTTCTGACTGATGAACCTTTGAATCAGTGAGCATTCGAAACATTGAACCTTTCGTTCATAATATACACCCTTCGTACTAGAGACATATAACCGCCAAGAACAAATCCTAAATACAAAAAAATGCTTTGAAAATAATGTTCGATTACCTTTCAATACAATATATGCACTTAATGTTAAATGTTATTACTGTAACGTTGGAAAGGAAACAAAAAGAACGTATTATTAAGGTTCAGTGGACTCAGGTAATTGATTACGCCAGTAAGGTGATTGCTTAATAAAGGTGATCTTCAAGGCAGAATTAAATTTATATATTAATCACATTACCTGAATTTTGCTAACTAAGTTGTAATTCTCCTTAACCTCTGGTCCGATAACAACGTACAGTCCCTCGTATCCATTTTTGATCAGTTCTAGTTTGCAGAAGACACGAGTACGAAAGGAAATCACAACGACAATCAAGAAAAAAAACTTCATTGTCAGCATCGTACTATCTGAGTGATACCACTGTGAGCACTTTGTTGTAATAATGTCCGTCCTCAAAGATTTATACAACTTCGTCTCATGACAGAGCAGGAAAATAATTAAGCAAACCTTCCACTGCTTTTCATCTCCTTATTAAGGCCTCCTACTTCCTCGATTACTACTTTCCATGTTTCAGTTGCCACTAAATGATGCTGAAATTTAATCTACACAATACTAGCATGTGTTGGTATTATTGATTATAAGACATTAAAACGCCAGAAAATGTAGCTTTTTCCAGGAATAAATGTCCCCTTATTTTGGATACAACACAACTTATTATGAATAGCATAAAATATAATTTTTCCTTCTTTCTTTCTTTCCATAATTATCTAGGTGATCGTAATCATTAGTATCATCATCATCATCATCCCTCACCCGATCACTGAGATGTCTAACTTGCTTATCTGTACAGATCACTCTCATTCTACTTATCTTCTCGTGGGTTCGAGTCTCGGCTAAGCTAACCTGGGTATGTAAGAGAGCTTGCCGGTAGCTTCCCGTGGTTCGGTAGTTCTTCCTTAGGTATTCTCGGGTTCTTAGTCAATCAAATAAACCCAGGAAAAAGAGAAAAAGGTCATTATCATTATCTTCTTCTTCTTCCTCTTCTTCTTCTTCGTCATTATTCTGATAATTATTGGCTAAAACGTCTTGATATTTACGCCCTCAAAAGGTTTGGCTGGCCCGTCTGAGGGTTTTGCTGTTATAGCCCCTTTCTTAAACGAAAGAAGGAGACATTGGACTGAGGGTGGGTGTGTGTGTGTGTGTGTGTGTTTAATCAGGCTACATGTTTGAGGATATTTTCTGTCCTGTGTAGCTTTCCGTGTCCTATTACAGGCGGGCTATCGTGATAGTATTTGGGTTTGTTCTTATCTTTTGGATAACGGCCGTTATTATACTGGCATTGTTATACTGTTTGAAAAGGGTGCGGGTAAAGAAATATTATTGCAGGTCCTTGGACATTTGCATGCATAACACTTTCGTATAACATGTCATAATTGGCCCTAAAGTCATTAACTCTTCAATGACAGTAGGGTGTCAGGCATAAAGGTACCGAGTTGGTGATGAGTTAAAGGTTATGGAACGTGTATTTTGAAATAAGGAACGAAGCTGTGACTTGTGTATTAAGTTAGTGTTTATGTCAGGCTTACAGAAAGCTGAGGCCATTGACTACATTGGGGTTACCATATTTGAACTTTCAAAAAAGAGGACACTCCGGAGCCCGGATGTATCTGTATGGATATCTACCAACTCACTTTGTGTCAATGTGATATATATAAGGTTACTACACTGTTATATATATATATATGTGTGTGTGTGTGTGTGTGTGTGTGTGTGTGTGTGACATTAATCCATTATGAGCATATACAAGGAGTAAAAGTGAGTATACAAGGTTACCATGTTCGCATCGAATGTCTATGAAAAAGCAATTATTAGATCAATGCTACAGGGGTCTATATAAACATATCTAAATTTGTACGATAAAGAACGAGGAGGGTATGACTAATTCTCCTTAACCTCAGGTTCGATTGCAAGACACAGGCCGTCCTGCCCGTTATTTATCAGTTCCAGTTCAAAGAGGGCGTGAGTAGAGTAGAAAATCACAATGACTTTCAAGACAAAGCTTTTCATTTTCATCCTGCACCTGTTTGTGTGTTGTTAGCGTGTGTTAATTTTACCATATGGTCGGTTCTCAAACCGCATCTCATCAGGACTGACGAATATTTAAAACAATTACGATAACGTTTTCCAATTATCAGCTACCCTTTATATTTTGCTTCGAGTGCACATGCTATTTATGTTTTCTGATACTAAATAGTCAAAGCATATCACCTAAACACACATTCATTTGTCACACAATTGTTCGTTCTTCCAGGAAAGGAAGATCCTTTATGTACACATGACCTTTTATTCCATCCATATACGACCAGTAATGTCGTAACTGCCGTGAATAGCATATTTTTGGATTATGACAATTATCGACTTTTGTCCCCAAAAGATAGACAAGCAGTCAATGATCAGTTCTCAAAACCATATAACCTCCTAGTTCAAATTATTGATTATTTAAAGTATTTATTATAATCGATTATGTTAAAATCAATACCTGTTAGACAATGGGGCGGAAAGAAAGAAGGAATACATGTACTGGTTTGATGTGTACATTAAGTCTGCAAGGTTAATATGGAGTAAAGACATTGATAATACAACGAGCTATTTGTAATTTTTGCTTTTTATGTGGTCGTCGTTAAAGTGGTTTCTGACATTTCAAGATTTGCACAAAAGAAATTACAAGAACCATTTTCGTTTTAATAATGGATGTAATCGTTGCTTTCATCATCATCATCACTATCATCATAATCATCTAGTGAATATTCTGTTTGAAGATTTTGTTGTTTTAACCTCATATGAAAAGAAAGAGTATGCCTTTAGAAAGAAACGCTGGTTAAAGTGTTGATGCTGGCAGAACAATACCTTTAACATGCATGCATGCATGCATGCATACATACATACATACATACATACATACATACATACATACATGCATACATACATACTAATGATGATGTGTAAATATGAACAGTTTCATTCTTTAATCTCAGAAGACTATTATGTTATAGAGAGGAAGAAAATAAATCCTAAAACATATCATACTGACCAGATGCCCTGACCTTGAAGACAGGATTCCCGATGTGTTACTTGACACACCCTTTAATGATAATGTATTCTTCAAACTTGTATCAACCCCTAATCTCCAGGGCTGTAGCCATATAGTTATAGCTAAGGTGTGACTGATAAACAGAAGGACGGACAAACGGAAGTTTGGAAAAGTGAATACTGTATTTGCGAAAAAGCAAGTGTCAAAAAATATGTGGTAAACCTATAGGAGAAAAACACCTGCGGTGTGAGACCTGCATTCCAGCTTTCAGTATATCACATTTCAGGGCACTCTCTCGAGTTCCGGTGATCTATGATTTACCTGATAATTATCATCAAATCAAAGCACATGATAAAATAAGCACCAAATATACAGATACAACCACCAAAGATAAAGAAATATAATAAATCACCTAATATAAAGGAAACTGCATTACATATATTATAATAAGAACCCAGAGGCGTAACTTCAAATATCGCCAGTTCCCCCCACCCCTCTCCAAATATCTAGAAACGCCCACCCCTTAATGCAATAAAACAAGGGATTTGGGGGCCCGTTTCTGAGTGCTCCAACCCACCCTTTCCCCATCTGTAAGCACCACATCTAACCACATATAATGATAAAAGCGCATATATCATGGACAAAGTATCCATATAAGAACGAAATAATCACATATCAATAAAAGTGCCTACATGACCAAGTTGAGGTATACTTCAGTTTCGACCCGACAGTTGTATCTACATAGCGAACATAAGTAGTCCAAACTCAGAACCCTCAAGCCTCCAAACATAGTCGGTGTTGTTGGGGGTGGGGGAAGTGGTGAGCATGGAATTCGTTATTCGTTTCTTCCAGTAGCTCCAGCCTGGCTTTGTATAATATAGCGATTAAAATCAAAACAGGCCGGATAAACATACGGGAACATATATGCATGCCGTTAAAAATTGACGCTAGGGTAGCAAACAGTTAGATCTTGCAACATTCACCTTTGTTAACTTTAAGTATTTGATTTATGCATGATTTGTTCTCAGTAATTACTTTGTTCTATTATCAACACTCAACAATACTAAGAGTCGTCGTTACAGTCAGTCAGTCTTTTTTTTTTTTTTTTTTTTTGTTTTTGGTCTTTTTTCGCAAGGCCATGAAATCAGAGGAACCTCTGCCTTTTCTCAGGGGGGATAAAAACTTAGTACGCATGTACTCATCACACAGTTATTGTGCAGCAAAGTAGTACGATCAATTTTATAAACGTATATAATAACGTACCATTGGGCATCGTATTTTCTCACATTATCCAGTCATATGTTAAGTTTGTTTTCATGATTAAAATTCAAGATGACTGCCACTGCGACACTTATATTCTTTCTCGGTAACGTTCGAGGATGCTACAGTTGCATGTACTGATTTCGCGTTCCAATGCATAGAAACACCCACACATGTACACAATCGAAACGTTCACAGCCTTTCGACAGACGTACTAGACAAGATGTTCTGGGGTGTAAAACACTGTCCATTTTGAACTGCTATCAAAACCCGTGATTGTTATTATCATATAGTCGATACAGTTTTCCTATATTATGTGCTGTTTTATATTTTTGATATTTACAATGTGTTTCATGTTACTTTATGTGATATAATTGGTCCAAATAAGCTCATGAATTTAACCCCGACTTCTGGAATTTGGTGTTTTCAATCAACATTTTGGCGGCCATTTTTTGACACGAGTCGCGAACGGAAATTGGGGAAAAATGGTCTGGCCTATCTGAATATGGCCAATTTACTCCCACAGGGGCTTGTTATGTCATGTATAACATATCAACCTATGAAAAATGACATAAAACCCAAAGACAAAAACAACATTAAGTAAAACTAAGGATATGCTCGCTTGATAGCGGTTGTGCGTGGTGGCGGTGGCAGTATGCCTGTAACATGGAATTCGGCCTATATTCAAGGGTGGTTTAAATGTTAACGGACAGAAGTGAATAAACTCACCTCTGCTCACAGAAAAAAGTGATCGTAAACCGGTCTCCCAAATGATGGAATTTTATCCAACCATTGCATATTTACGTGGTAAATATGTGATGCAATTCTGACACAAAATGAAATTTGTTTTACTTCTTCTCTAGTCTATTGTTGTTTTTTTTTTTTTTTTTTTTTTTTTTTTTTTTGTTTTTTTTTTATGTAGTCTATTGTTCCACATCAAATACGGCAAATATCCGGCCACAAAGACGTCACAGTAAATATGGGAATTTCTGCATCCAGAAATCACCCTTTCACAAGAATATCAAAACAATGTATTGTTTAGATGTGAAAGTGACACTTTTGGGTAAACATGGATCATCTACTGTACTCTAACAGGTACAGTATCAATGCGACATCACACGCATTGTACATTCTGTGCTGTAAAATGTTTTTGTCTTTGTAAAATGTTCTGTTGATTCGGATTGACGCTTGTTCTTTGATTTATAGTTTGTAAAAACAAAAGTATAATCTACTTTGAAATGTTAATACTATTTCAACTTTGTTTGGGACTTTCTTTTATGTACAACAAATGAAAGGAGTAACTTCTGTCACAGTGAACAAAATTATTCGTTCTTCTTTCTATCCAATTAATTTCCACTAAAATAAAAACTATGCGATAAAAAGAATCTCAGATTGGTAATGATTTAATGTTAAATTTATGAAACTCGTTCAATAATGTCCAGCTTTATCCACGTCAAAGCTCGCAAAAACTGGACATTATTCAACTCATTTAATAAATTCAATAATAAATCATTACCCATTTGAGATCCTCTATTTACGTCACAATAGTTGATAAAGTATAATCGCTAATCGTGACGTAATCAATTATTTCAGTCTATTGAACCTTTATAATACCATCATTTGTTCATTGCAAAGTTACAGAAATATCATTAGTACATAACGTGGAGATGTGTTATTGAGTGTTGAAAGGTTATAACATGTTATTGACAACAAATATTTTTCGTAATGAGGATGTATTCTTAACATAACTGGTCGCATATTTGGGACGTATCACCACCTTTACCTCCTAAATTCAACATTTTGCAATAAATTGACATCTAGAGCAAATACCAGTTTTTCAATTGGCTTCAAGCACGTGATTGCTATTTATTATAACTTTATTGACTTAAAAATTACTCATTGGTGCTCTTCACTAACAGCTGGGAAAACGGGTTTTTTTAAAAAATCGTATTCAAACCAATTAATTTGGCAAATGTTTTCATGAAAATCTACATGAATAACATTACACATTAAAAGTGCATTTGTTTTATTTGTGGTTTAAACTTCGTCTGTTATCTTCAACGAGGACCTATTCTTCGCACATCAAACTGGATGTTCCATTGCCAATCCTTACTGATCTATGATGTGTTACTTTGATTATTTCGCATCGGAAAGAGACGATATTCTTCCTAAAGGTCCGAGTATTTTTTCTGATTATTTTGTTTTGCGCTATTAAACGTGCTTCACATTGTAGTTTTTAATGGTTTTTAATGGCGTTAAGTACATCTCAGGGTCTTGGGGTTTATTTTAGAGGCTGAGAATGTTCCTGCTTTGACGTTTCATACAAAAATGGCTTCTTAATAATAACAACGAAATCTCAGTAGCTTGTACGTTTGTAATACATCTGTGGGTCCGATTATACTTTAGCAGTTAAATAAATCAATTGTTTCTGTGGAAGTGTCATCTATTAGCTCTAACTTTATCTGCCAAAAGCGTCAAAACACAGCGAATAAAGGAAAATCTCACAACTTTAACGTTGATGGGTCTACTGTCTCCTCTTAAAAGATATAATTCTTTTATCATCTTCAGTGAAAATAAATAACTGTTGATTCCTAAAGCTTGATAAGAATAAAACGTTATCAGCTTTCCAATTTGAATATATTAGAATTCCATCTTGGATCCAATGGTTGCACTGAAAATCGGACTCACAAAATATCTTTTCTAATTGAATATTGCGTTTATTTAAGATA
Organism: Megalonaias nervosa; assembly: GCA_016617855.1. Taxonomy (NCBI): domain Eukaryota; kingdom Metazoa; phylum Mollusca; class Bivalvia; order Unionida; family Unionidae; genus Megalonaias; species Megalonaias nervosa. The sequence continues at coordinate 31,341 of JAECUM010039418.1, forward strand.
CTTATTTAAAAATTATTAATGAGGACACTTTGTACATTATATGTTTCTAACATAAATTTTTTGAGGCAAGAGACGGAAAGAAATGTAACGCAAACCCAAAGGGAAATAGTTAATGCAATAAAGTTACGTTAAGGGTGTTTGAAGGTATTAAAAGGTGTTTGAAGGTATTAAAAGGTGTTTGAAGATATTAAAAGGTGTTTGAAGGTATTACAAGGTATTTCAGGGTATTAAAAGGTGCTTCGAGGTATTTACGGGACATTGGTCTCTTACTTTCTGAGAGCTGTATATGCCGTGGATCTCATTATTCTCTGATATTTTATAAAAACATGTCCACACATACATATTTTTGTCAAAAAGGAAGTTGTGAACTTTAACACTTATACGAAGTGTAAGCTATTAACACATTTGTTGCACAGAAATCAAATGAACCTTACCTTTTGCATATTTTGTGATCCACAAAAATCAAACGAACTTTAACCGTTTCACATTTGCCTCCCCACAGGAATCATATGAACTTATTTAGCAGCTTAACAAATGTGATAAGCAACGGGAGTTATATACACTTTAGGTTTGTAATACATTAGCTAAGCAGCGGGAGTCATATGAACTTAAAGCTTCTAACACATTGTTTGGATGGACAGGAAACATATGAACATTATTCTTTTTACACATATGTTGATCCAAAGGTATCATGTGAACTTCTAGCTTTTCACATACCTGCTGATCCGAAGGTATCATGTGAACGTTATTCCTCTTACTCATTTGTTGATCCAATCGTATCATGCAAACTCTTATATGTTGATACACATAACTACTGACCAGGCATGAACATTAATTTTATCGTCCATTTCCAGTAACTAATTCAAACTCGAGACTATATATTTGGTAATGCATTTTCGTAGAACTACTCAGCGGATGGTTAGTGTTAAACAAATAAATATAGTCTGTTTTTCGCTTCCGTACCGACAGAGCTCCGTAGCAGCAAGTTAAAACACATAAATATCAACACTATTACTCTGTGTGTGTGTGTGTGTGTGTGTGTGTGTGTGTGTGTGTGTGATTTGGATTTTTAACGTAGTTCTAACAATTTATCAGTCATGTCGCTACGATGTCTGCAGTGTGGCAGTTTATACTGATGTCTAGCACTGGGGCGTCATGCCGCAGACATGTGGCATGATGTCCCACCCAGTCACGTTATCCTGATACCAGGCCTACCAGTCCTAACACTAACCTCTTAATGCTGAGCGCCAAGCGAGACATCTGCTAGTATCATTTTTATAAGTGTTTAGTTCGAACCCACGATCTCCCGCATCCGAGGCGGACGCTCTAACCACTAGGCCACCTGAGCGGTCTCCAACACTATTACTTTTATGAAAATGATTGTTAGTTTATGCAATATAAATGCAATAGATGATGAAATTTATATCAGTTTACCTTTCTTTCGATAGGTGTTGTTAGATCAATAGGCTAGGAAGTGGTGGTGGTGGTGGTGAAGCATTAGGGTTTGAAGGGTGCTAAAGAGGATATGCTCTACTTGACTTTAACATTAGATATGTTGATAAATGGGTTCATCTCGAAGACTAATACGAATGATTTTATAAAGATTAAAAGACACTTGGGGGTAAAGCCGAAAAATATGATAACCTCTGTTGTTTGTTTGTTTGTTCTTTCATTTTGGCTTCCTCACTATGATAGTGTCAAATGCATAGTTAATTGTCAAAATTTATTACATACAATTGTATTTGTGCTGCAATCCTGTGGTCTGTTTTAGTCTCGAGAGCGTTCAAGGACATTTGCCTGGCATATATCAAATCAGTGATCGACATGTAATTTTTTTAAATCTATATGTGGTATTTGTTACCACTTTATCTTTTGATCACAAATATGGTAGGTTTCATACGTGAGGAATGTATACTTTTGCACTGAAAATGTATAGCTCAAAGATAAAAATTTTATCTGCCAACTGTTGGAAATATTTACAATACCCGTTTGCAAATGACACTACTTTAATTCTTGAATGCTCTTTTGAATCTCAGAAATCCTTTATGAAAGTATTAAATTTTTTTGCAAGGATTTCAGACCGGAAAACATTGTCAAAATAATAGAGGTTTGGATAGGAAGCAAGAGGTATAATGCATTAACATGTCATAACAGGTTACTATTAGAGTCGGTGACTGAATTTACATCATTAGACTTAAAGTTTTCGGTTCATTTGGATCAAATGGTTAAAATGAATTTGAAAATATATAGAAATGATTAAAAAGTGTTTGAAACATTGGGAAAAGCGATCTTTAACAGCAATTGGTACAACAAAAGTTTTGGAACTTTTAGTTAATCTAAAGCATAATCACTTTTTATATGGCAGTCAAAAGTGTATAAATTTAAAGAGAGATCATGCATCAAACTCTTTCTAAAGGTGGATTGGCAATGACGGACATTGATACATTTATATTAGCTTTGAAAATAATATGGATTCGTAGAGTTCTTCAATCTAACAGAAAATTTGTGCATGTGTTTGAGTAAGAAATATTGAAATAAAATATGTTTCTATTAAGTTATGAAAACATAATAACATTGTCCAAAAAAGACAAAAATTGCATTTTGGCGTGTTTTATTTGCTTAGAAATTGTTAATATAGAAAAATATACCCCGGACAGGAGATGATTTTATGAAAACAAACTTGTGTATAAATTTAGGATGAACAAGGCACCAGTTTTCAATAGACAAAAAAACTGGTGTAATCTATATTGGCGATATTCTTACAGATCATGGAACTGTTATTGATTTTGATAGTTTTAGAGCTAAATATGGTCTCACCACGAATTCCCTTACTTTTCAAGGTATAATTTAGTGTCTAAAGTTCTTATGTAAACCGTTACAGTTAGATGTAACGTCACCAGTCACACAATTTACTAACTTCTTTTGGAAACCTTTACAGTTTTTACCAACTCCTTTTGGAAACTGTTACAGTTAGATGTAACGTCACCAGTCACACAATTTACTAACTTTTTTGAAACCGTTACAGTTAGACGTAACGTCACCAGTCACACAATTTACTAACTCCTTTTGAAAACCGTCACAGTTAGATGTAACGTCATCAGTCACACAGTTTACTAACTCCTTTTGAAAACCGTTACAGTTAGATGTAACGTCACCGGTCAGACAATTTACTAACTCCTTTTGAAAACCGTTACAGTTAGATGTAATGACACTGGTCAGACATTTTGCTAACTCCTTTTGGAAACTGATGTTAAAACAACAAGTGAAAAGAAATGGAATGAAAATTTAAGTTTCAATATGGATGTGTGGCCTAACGTATATGCTAAAGTATTTTAATAACAAGAAACTCGAATTATAGTGGTTTCAATTTCATTTTACGGACAGAATTTTACCAATGAATTCATTTTTATATAAACTAAAATTGTCTGATGCGATAAATGTCCTTTCTGTAAAAATAAAAAAATCCCACAAACAATACTGCATTTGTTTTGGGAATGTAATGTTGATAAACAGGCTGTGGAATCATGTGTCCCACTTTATTGGGAATAAAATGAACAAAGATATTGTGCCAGGTGCAAAAATTGTAATATTGGACGATACAAGTAGAGATGGAACGTTTGAGCAGCCTATTTATATTTGTGTTTTTCTAGCCAAATACTACATCTATATACGTAGAATAGAAAGAGATGTGCCTAGATAACGTTTCAGAAGAATGATATAGTTCACTGTAATGTTGTCTCAACGCTAATAAGCACACGCCTTGGTGGTAAAAATATGCACTTGTCATGAATGTGCCTTAGTATGTATTGCAAATACGTGCAAACATAGCTAGCAGCTAAATCTATTTTCTTTCAAGGTATGTCATATAATCCATAGAAGGTATTTACGGCCATTCCGTGCTAAATCTGAAATGACTAAACATTTCCAAGAATCCTGACAAATTAAATGCTGTTCAACATCATTAGATATGTATGTGCAACGATTCATTGTCAAAAGAAAATAAAATTTGTGTATATTTCGTATCTACTTCGTATCTCTCGAGAACCTAATTCTAGGGCCGACAAGGCGGGTGGGGCAACCGGGACTCAGGCCGAACAACACTTTTAATTTTATAAAAGGCAAAATTTGTTTAAACAAGAACTAGGAGAGGCCCTGGTGTTTCTTACTCCAGGGCCCGTGATCACTCTCTACGGCCCTGCCTAATTCAGTACCAAAATATTGATTTAGATACTCAGACTTCTTCTTTAATATTGGTTTGATTATTCGAATTAATAGATATAAAATAAATAGTCGAATGGAGTAGCAAATTTCCTAAGTCTTGGAGTTGACATCGTCTGTGGTAGAAACTAGGTTCGTTTCTGCGTCAGCATTTATCTCCGTTCTGCCTGTTAGTGTCTTCATGTTTTCTTTTGCTAAGGATGGAATACAGAGCGAAATAAGCAAATACCATAAACGATAAAATAAGAAATATCTAGTGTTTAAGAAAAAGTAGGGCATCTATTGTATATGATAATATGCTGTTATATGCTGTAGGTGTAATGCATGGTAAATTAGTCACTTTTCGACGTTTGGCAGCTGCATTGTTTCCTTACATAGAATATCTACTTTTTCTTTCAGGAAGCACATTTTCTATATATTAGCACATTATATTTGCTCGTTTTTCATTACTTCTTTTTCCTTTTCTGTTCGTCATGTTCTATGAATCTGCATTAACATATTTCTGTTGAAAAGGGCTTATTTAATGCTGTGAGAATTTGTATCTGTTACGACTCTATGGTTTTAAACTAAGTAAAAGAAAAGAGCTAAAACCAATAAGTTCTGTAAGATTCAACAAATAGTCTATTTCCCTAGAATACAAAGTGAAAATTTAAAATTCACTTACAGTATATTGTTGTTGTTGTTGTTATAGGGTTTAACGGCATTTTTCAGCACAAGATAGGCTATACATGGCGGTCAGTATAATTGGTGGAGGAAGAACCCTGGAAAACCCCGGGAAGAACCACCGACCCACGAGAAGCTACTGGCAGGCTTTCTCACGTGCCCACGTTAGCCGAGCCTGAGACTCGAACTCACGCAGACAGAGGTGAGATGGCAGTGATCCGTAACGGTGAGCGCCTTAGACCACTCGGCCACTCGGGGCCCCTTACAGTATATTGAATTAAATCCCAAATAGTCCTAAAAGTTCTGTTACAATTCCAAAAGTATGGAGTATTCCGAATGTATTACAGCGTCTGTCTGAATAATTCCAACTTTGAAACTACTGATGTACCAAAAGCCAGGATGTGACGATGTTCTAACAGTTTTGATGTATCACAATGATATAATCCAAACTATCACTGAGTGGATTCCCACTTATCCCAAAATAATGATTTAGTCCAAAAAGTATTGAGTATTTTGTAATTACGATGAATTATTTAAATAAATAAATCCCTGAACTGAAACTCAACTTATATATTTTTGACTAAGATTGATGTTAAGATGTGGAATGAGTAATTCTGAAGTAAGTAACATTTATATAAGACACAATAACAGAACCAGTATGGGGGTCATTTTCCCATAAAATTCCTAAACATCTTATTTTCTAAACAAAAGTAGATCTTGAACGCAACATTTATCAACATGTTTACCTCCATTTAATAATGGCCTTATAATACAATCAAAACTCAAAGACAAGAATTAGCTACGTAATATATTGTTATAAACAAAAAATAATGACATTACTTAGATAGGCCCAGCTCCTATCCTCAGTTATGGAAAAAGGTCAGTAGTATAATACAAAAATATACATAGCATATAATCATGGAAAAGGGCCAACGCACAGTGCAAATTAAATATACATAACAGAATCCCTACCCATTTATGAATTATTTTGCTAATTAAAAAATGTTTAAATTAACCTGTTGTGACTTTTGATACAAGGAAATCTTAATTAAACAAATATCAAACTGAATATATAATTAACAATTTTCCTCAAAATACATACTATTTACAACAATTAGGAGAAACTAAATGCTAATTTATTCGATCTGTTTTTCATTTAAATATTTGACTTTTGGAAATTATCTTGCTTTTGTACACATTGAATAAATACAAAATAAGGCCATTTTGCCTTTTCTTTTGGATGTTATGAAGAATAGTTATTAAAATTATACCGCGGATTATAAAAATGTAGAATATAGACAAGTATTACATAGTATTTTCATTTACTTTTCTCTCTAGCTTTCAGCTCTCTCAGTTCATCTTGCAGCTCTTTCAGTTCATGACTTTGGTTTTTATTTGCCTGCATTAGTGTTGTTCTTAAATCTAAAATAAGTATCAAATTCAATGTAATTAATAATTTTGCTCTAAACATAGACGTTTTAAGCTGATTCGTAAAAAAGTCTCTATTTCCAGGAAACCAAAATTCGAATTAGTTTTAAATTTAAATGCAGCGGAACATCGTTAATCCGGACATCTTTGTTCCCAGTTTATATGTCCCAATTATTGACTTTTTCGGATAATTGAATCATTCACATTTTTATTGTATGGTGTCATCATACTGTGTACAGCACATGTATATGTATTTACAGGCTGTACATGTACTGTATATTCAATAAGGGCTGGACGAAATTGATGAAACATCTATTGACTTGTGTATATTTCACTTTATTTTAGCATGCACCGACATGACCGAGATCCACATTGGGTCTGATGAGTCGGCAGGTACGGACAGCCATTTGTCCTTCTTCTCTTGATGTCCACAAATGTCGACTTAATGTCTCAGAATGAATCAGATATAATATGCAGGCAGATATCTTGAATGTTAGCTATTGTTATTTTATTTATGCTGGCAAATATTTTTATGCTGGCTGGGATCTCTACTTGTCTACGCTTGCTTGATTGTGTCGTCATTATACTGGAAAATGTACAATGGATACAATTTGATATCTCTCAGTTAAATGCGTTATGATAAACTAATTGAATGCAGTCATATTATCAGTTGTAGTTTGTAACTAGTATAGCTGCTACTGATCCGATAATTGACGTCGCCTTTTATTTTGAAATGACGTCATATACTGTCCAAATTTTAAAGCAATCAACTTTATTTGTGCAGCCATCAGCCAAACTGTGATTTTTACATACAGTTGGTAAACAAGAAAGAGACGTAATAACATACTTGATTTATTAATCATATGTTATATCGAACGTGTGGGCGATTGGATCTCAGTATCTTTATTTAATTATTAAAACACCCATCAACGAGTAGACAAAAAAAGACGTTCTTGATAAAAACACTGGTTACAATACGGTCAAGCTACTTGTATTTTCTCCACACACATGATCACGTGATTAATATATAACTTTAACTTGCCACTAGATTTTTACCAATCAAAGGTTGATAAATTGGCACACCTTCAAATAGTTTGGGTTGGTGAACCTGAGTTATCCAACTGATTGTATTTTCATGTAAAAATTATCTTATTTTTGAAAGGATTATTTCCGGACTATCGATGCAAGTTTTATTGTAATTGTACACTTTGCTCCCCAGTTTGATTTCCGGATCAGGAACACTGATTTCTGAAGAAACGGAGCAACATTAAGTAATTCTGTTTTCGTTGAGCTGTGTCCGAAAAGCGAAGTTTCCGAACAAATAGATCCGGTTTAACGAGATTCCTCTGTATTTGATTGCTTGCTATTAATTTGATTTCGTACTCATTGTAGAATTCCACGACGTGGCCTTGATGGTTTTCTTTGCATTTTATAAAGGAAAGATGCCAAAATTATTTTAAAAAAGTTTACAAAAATGTAAATAAGTATTTTCATTTAGCGTTCTCGCTGGTTTTCAATTCTTTCAGTTTATCTGGAAAGTCCTTTAATTGCAGACTGTGGATTTTATTTTCTTTCAGTTCATATTGCAGCTCCTTTATTTCCTGGCTGTGGTCTTTATTTGCCTGTACCAGTGCTGTTCTTAAATTTAAAACAAGCATCACGTTTTAGATGATTAGCAGAAGCATTACTATTTGTCTGGAAACCAAAGGTGGAATTATTCGATTTATTTTTAAACTTACTTGAGATTAATTTGCTTTAGTACGCAGTTTAGAATTCCACGACGTGGCCATATTGTTTCGTTTTTCTTTTTTGTTTTGAATGAATAAGTTTCCAGAGTCCAATCTAATTTTAAGTGGACCATCACCTTGGAGAGAGAATTATATACACTTTTATTCACTTTTCATTCTTTTCTTTCTTAATAATGATTGTGTCACTCGCAATTGTAAAGTGACAGCGTCCTTAATTGTCTAATTAGGTGACTGTATTAAGACAATGTAAGTCTAACTCGACAGGGTCAAGTATGTAAATCGTTTCAGATTTCTGACAAGATCCTTAACCAACTTAAACATTACAATTAAAGACCTTGACACCAAGCATTCTGAGCACATACAATGGGATCATTAATACTTTTCTGCTAAAAGTGTTGGCCGAATCTCAAAGGGGTCGTTCAAGCCAGAGCCGGAAAAGCGAAGGGTTTCAACACAACCGAAAAACACAGCAAACGTTTCGAGCAAAAGGTCTGCAAATGCGTAGTAGCAATTCTTATCAAAATGATCAATAGAGAAAACATTTTAAAAAAAAGATTCAGATGAAATTTAAAATGTTCCTAATGAAGGCGCCTTTCCAGTAAACTGACTTTACTTTGTCATTATTTGGGGTTGAGTGAGTTACTTGTCTGATGTAACACTGATGAGCACTTCGTTGAGGACCCAATGTGTGTTACTAACATTATAATAAAGAACATGGTAAACACAGTGTCTTTTAAGATAATAATCCTAATATTTGTCCTTCAGTCACAAGAAGGTACATAATGTTGTTTATTAGACTGTCAGTGATTTTGGACAAGGTCAGCTATACAACTTTACATTACACATAGCAAATAATGAAATAACTTTCGTTAAAAAACCAAAATGCTAACAAACAATGCATATTAAATATATACATAACTCCTTCCCCATTAAAAAAATAAAGATTGATGCAATAAAGCTATCTTTTATCGATTAGTCAACTATGCATGATAAAATTACCATACAATGAAATCTATAGAATGACACAAAGTATACATGAAGCAGTATATTTTTATAACATGTAAAAGTGCATCTGCTATTTGTATTTCCCTTGACGTGTCTGATGTCAAACTCCACCTTAATAATCTTTGATTTGTTTTCATCTTGCCTATCAAAGGAATGGTGTTGTGCATATAAACTTTGACGTTATTTTATCTTGCCAATGACAATAAGGGTTTTATGATCAATAAACACAATAATCGGAGAAATAGCCAAACTAGTATACACAGCCAGTATTAAAGCCAAAAATCACTTATCGATTGTGGAGTAATTAATCTAGTGATTATGTAATTTCTTTAGAAAAATAGCAGACTGGATGATCTACAACATTTTTGCCTTCTTGAATCAATACTTCACGAAAACCAATATCACTTGATTCAACATATATTTTAAATGATAGACTGTAATTTGGAGCTGAAAAAACTGGTGCACTCTTGAGTTTGGCTTTTAACTTGTCAAAATCCTCGTGACATCAGCCATACCCAAAAATCGCATCAGCTGCTATTTAATGATAGGCACTGGGTATTCAGTGATGGCTTTCACATTGGCATCTATAGGTATAACTTGACCATGTCCCACGACATGTCATAATAATGTAACACAAGCACGACAAAACTCTTATTTGGATAAATTATTTGTCAAATTTGCATCACTAAGTCCATCAAACAATTTCCGAATTGTCTCTAAGTGATCATTCCAGCTGTCGTTGTAGATCGATGAAAGCATCACAAATATCTAGACCAAATATAATCATGTTCATGAAACATTTAAAAGCACAAAGCGTACCTTTCATCCCAAAATATATCACTTTATATTGATGAAGTCCATCTGGATTTATGAATGCAGAAATTTCCTTTGGTCTTTTCATTAGTGGAATTTGTAAAAATCCTTTCACAAGGTCAACTTTGGTGACATATGTTGCATTTCAAATTATGTCATTGCAGTCATCGATATTTGGCGATGAAAATGAATCTGTTTTCGTCTTACTCTTAACCTCTCTCTAATCTCTGCACAGGCGGAAAGTAGTACCTGGTTTGGGTGGAAGCATACATGGTGAACTCCAGTCACTTTACTCGGTTTTGTGAAATCATTCTCCAGAAAATACTGAATATCTTTTTTACAAACATTCTTGTTTGAGAGGGTTCATCCTGCACGAATGCTGTTTCACAAGTGTTGAATCTTCTGTTTCAGTGTCATGGTTGATGTTATTTGTTCGTGTTGGAATTTATGGAAACAAATGTACATATTCAAGTAATAGTTGTTTTAATTCATTATTTTCTTGTTGCTGCAGATATGAAAGTTTCTGGTCCAGATTATTCATAATTTCTAAATTCTGAAGACTAGTTGTACCAGAATCAGTACAGTCAGGTTGCATTTCTTTGCTTAAATCCTCACAGTGTGGGACAGGTACATCTAAATTAACTGCGTGATTAACAGGTTATTTCTATCATCATACTCCTTTAAATTATTTATATGGCGAAGTTGTTTTTGGTTTCACTTCCCAGGAATAATAATGAGATAACCTAAATCAATTACATTCTTTTTAATTGTGTAATGACCATATTACTTACCCTGAAGAGGAGTTTTAGATAAGGGCAAGAGAGCCAGAACTTTAACACCAGGCTGAAAACTCATTTCATTTGTGACTTGTCATAGCTTAATTTCATATTTGACTGAGTAGAGTACATATTAGTTCTTGCAACTTCACATGCCTTTCACAGCCTGCATTTAAAATTTAAAACATAATCGAGAAGATTCATTTCTGTATCTTCATTTAAAGAAATTTCTCTTTTAACAATTTCAATTGTCCAAACACTAGTACAAATGGACTGAATCCTAAAAATTTATGAAGTGATTGCCAAACAGCATACAACAGTAAATGAACACCTTCCTGCCAATCTTTTCAGTATCAAAACAATATGATCGAATCATATTTTTCGAAGTTTGAAATCTTCCTAAAGCCCGTTGACTTTCCAAATGATAGGCAGAAGACTCGAAATGCTGGATGCCTAATTCATGCATAACTTGCTTTAAAATTCCAGACATACATTTTGACTTTTGATCAGGTTGGACAGATTTGAGCAGGGCAAATTGATTAAATCATTACTCAAATCATTTACTATCGTTTTAATTTTAATATCCCACAAAGAAATTGCCTCTGGGAATCATGAGGACCCCATATTTAACAAAATAACAAACAGGCACTTCTGTGGCTTTAATTTTGCTACTAGCTCTTTGAATCAAACAAGAGATTTCAGGATCCTTGTCCTGTTCGATGACAAGTGATTATGGTTTGCCACCTTGATTAAAATAAGAGAATGAGTACTAAAAAGAGAATCACTATGATCAATACCTTTTGATTGATCCAAACGAGGAGCAACAGTCACCTCATCAAAAGCCTGATCAATACATGTATCAGCTAAATTAATACTTTTCTGATCAATTTCATTCACAAGAGCTTTCTTAGCTATAACTCTAGTAACTATACAAGCTGAGTGTAATTCAGGGATTTCCTTTGCAATAGGATCGACATTCTGATCCAAACAAGGGTTGTCAGTTACAAGTAGATTCACCAAAACCTTATCTCCAGCTAGGTCATTACCTAGTACTAAATAAATACCCTGGGTAAAGACGAAACTGTACCGACTCTCACGGGTTCTGAGACTAAGTCTGATGACAAATGTTCACAGTGGAGAGGAATATTAACAAAGCCATACTCTATTCCCTGAATAAAATCACTCTCATTAGAAGAGGACCTCTCAGAATAAGGCAAAGTACCTGATAATAAAAGACTCAGAGAAGCTCCTGTGTCCCTTAAATTTTAATAGGGATAGGATTAGCAGAATCACCTCTGAGTGATATAGAACTTTTTGACATGATTGATTCATAATTGTCCATAATAAAATCAGACTGGGATTTATCTGAACCAGCATATGTATCGTTTACATTACATGACCGACCTTTACCTCTTTAAGTAAGAGTATTTGGAATAGACCCGTCTTGATTATGTAGCTTATTCTTCAATTTGTATCAATTAAAATTAAGGTGCCCGTTCTTCTTGCAATAGGTGCACATAGGAATAGATAAGGATTTATGATCAATCTTATCAGAAACTTGATTCCTAAATGTTGTGCCAGTTTGAGATTTTGAAATGCTGGTATGGGACTGAAATAAATTTTTACCAGAAGACTGCTGAGTGGAAGACTTGCCGACAAAGGAAACTTTATGAGCTAAGGAACACTCGTCAGCTGTATCAGCAGCATTTTCTAAAGTTTCGATGTTTTGCTCATCAAGGTAAGTCTTAGCGTCACTATGGATGCAATTATTGAACTCTTCGGTTAGTAAAGATTGTCTGAGATTTTTGTAATCTTGACCAACTTTCTTGGCTGAGCACCACCTATAAAATAATTGCTCTTTCTCTCTTACATATCCAACATGGATTTGTCTAGTTTCTTTTTTATGGTTCCTGAGCTTTTGTCGATTAGCTTCAGGTACCAATTCATAACCATTTTCGATACATTCCTTAACCAGACTATAATCACCACTTTGTTATACCCACAAGGAATTGTACATGTCACGAGCTTCGCCAAAAATATTGCATTTGGTAATAACAGAGTATATTGCATATACTCTCTTGGCCATTCAAAATTTTCAGCAATGTTTCAAAATGAGGAAAATATTTATCTACTTCTCTTTCTTTAAAAGGAGAGACTAAATTAATATTTTAGTAAATTCAAAACAGGAATTTGTATGTAACGTAGGGACATGATTTCACTTTCCAGCTCTAATTCCTTTAATTTAAATTTAAATTCGCTTGCTTCCTATTTTCTTGCAACTTTATTTACATGAGCCTATCTTCTATTTCTATTTTTCTATTCCTCTCTCTGCAATTTCATTCGTCTCTCTTTCTCTTTCTCCAATTGCATTTGTATTTCTTTTTTCTGAAACTCTAGCTATCTTAACTCTATTTCATTCTTGTATATTAATTTCAATTCCATAACTTTTAAGTTAGAACTAGATAGAGTCTCACTAATTAAATCCAAACTAATTTTACCCAAAACATTCTTTTCCACTAAATATTGGACCAAAATATTTTTCATTTCTTGCTTTTATAACGAAACCCTCGCCTCTGTAAGATCGTATTTTCTGGGAAGCTGGAGCAATTCAGCCTTTTCCAAGAAATCTAACTTTTCCTGGACAGGATTTAAAATAACGTTCTCCTCTTTAGATAACAGTGTAAAAGACCGTTGGTTTCACTATAGATGTCTAGAATGTGAAATAATACCTGGGACGTAGAAAATTCCAAAACAAGGTGAAGTTAAAGTTCAAAAAACAAAGTTCTCTGAAATATTTTACTAAAATTCGTTCCCGGATGGCCTCCAGTTTTCTCTTACGACTCTATGGTCTTAAACAACGTAGCAGAAATGAGTGAAAACCAATAAGTTTTTTTTTTTTTAAATTCAACAAAAAATTTTCCCCTGAATGTAAAAATTGAACATTTAAAAACTAACTGATGGTATTGCGAATAAAATCCCAAATAATCCTATAATATTTAACACTATTCCATATAATTAAAGTTCTGAATAAACTTTAGTGGTTTTCCAAAATAATTCCAACGCTGAAAGTGTTAATGTGACTGCGATGGCCTGAATATTAATGATATGCCAACAGTCGTTTGTTCAATCAAAATAATAATATCCAATAATATATCCCTGTTTCAATTTTACTATGAATCCAAGTCTATATTTCCAAAAATATTATTTTGAATGAGCGCTTTGTTTTTCTAGTGACTAAATAATTTGAATAAATAATTTCCAACCCAAATGAAATACTGGACACAACAATAAAACTGGATTCTGCTTCAAATGTTATCGCAGAAATAAATAATTTCCCCAGTAAACAAGATTTTCTCACTCCTCTACCTTATCTAGGACAGAATTAGCATTTCCTCAAAACAAAACTATTACCTAATGCAAAATTTCATTCTGGAAGGTTCCAAATGTTTACAAGATAAAATTTAAGTCATAATTGGAAGGTTGGTTAATAAAATTGTGATCAAGAACATGGTAAACACAATTTCCTTTATATAATAATCCTAATATTTGTCCCTCAGTCGGAAAAAGGTAAACAATGTTATTTTTGCTAAACTGTCACTGATTTTGGACAAGGTCGGCTATACATCTTTACAATATTTAAAATAGCATATAATGAAAAACAAAATTAAAAACTAACAAACAATTTAAATTAAATATACATTACATTTTTTGTCGAAAAAGTCGTTGCAAGATGACTCAGGGATTGCCGCACTCTTTAGTTGCATTGTACTTGGTAGCACCTCAAACACATACACACCTTCAGTTGTCGCAGTGGCTCGATCTTTGCACGATAATCATCAAATCATTCTCATAATAATCGGCGTGGTCAGCTAGCCAGTTGTATAGAGATTCACCAGCAATCGGACCAAGGCGGTCTCCACACATAATTGCACAGCACGACCTCCTACTCAGCCACGTTATAAAACGTTTTTAACGTCTCAACGGGTACAGTGTATATTTCGCATACAACACGAGTAATGAATTTATTTCCCATGCACACCAGATCCCAACTGGAATCACCCCGCAACTTAAAGAAACTCTGATAAGTTTGTGATTTAACTTGACCGGTTTCTCTACTGTCGCTTGCGAGTTTATTTGTGGGCGTTAACACAACAAAATGAGCGAAATTTTTAAACAGATTAATAGCCTGTGTTGCTCTACCAGAACTCCCTCCACCATTCTGATACACAAGTTTGTGACGCACTACTGGGTCACTTACCGGTAGAGCCGTTGATTGAAGAGTTGACTACTCACCACGGATACAATTCTCTGGCGCAAAATACTCAACAGATAGCGTCATCGCTCTTATATTTTCCTTCTTAATTCTCTAGTGGCCATGTGGGAAAAAAAATCATCCGGGGTTGTTATTCCACCATGTGCACGTTCAGTCAGCACTAACACAATAAGTTTTTCGAGATTTGGTATGAGTTTTTTATTGATGTATAATGAATCCGTGGCAACTCTAACCGCTGTGGTGAGAAATCTATTAATCATCGATAACGTTTAAAAATACTTGCATATACAAACACTGGTGCTCTTGAATGAGTGCATTGTGAGATTCGTGGTCGCGATAGGAAATTCTTTTCCCACTTATCTGATCAGTGAGAGACACAGTGGTTTTCGAAATAAATGTACTAACGCGTATAATGTCCTTGATGACAAAATCAAGTTCAGCTTCGTCGATAACAATTCTGTTACTCAGAAGTTTTGCAATCCGCTGATGCTCCTTCTGTAAATTTACCTATGATTCTCCGTCCGGGGACCTTAGTGGAAACAAATCTCATTATGATTTGCATTTGGTGGTGGTTCTGGAAGTCAGACCTGTTTTTTGGGGCTTATGTGATATGATCGCTTCAGACACAGTTAGGCTTGTTAGTATCCTCGTAACGAGCATAAACTTTAAGAGAGCGATAGGAGCCCATCAAGTCAAAACTTTTAAACTCTGCAAAGCCAGTCAAGCATTGTTGGGATGACCAAAACTCTGGAAGTATAACAGGCATTCACGACGTCCAAGAAAACTGACAGGGTAGCACGCGGTCGTCAAAGCTGTAATAGGTATTCGAAGATCACCATGTCCATATTCCACGCAGGCTCATTGAACATCCTCGAGAAAACTTGTTGGCTTCCATTTGTTTCGTGCATGTTATGAGACTTTAGATAATTCTTTAAAGTTATTTTCAGTTAGATCATTGATCTCACCGACGTCCCTTTTGTATTCCGACGTCCACACTGTATTCCGACGTCATCTTTGTATTCCGACGTCATCTTTGTATTCCGACGTCATCTTTGTATTCATCTTTGTATTCCGACGTCATCTTTGTATACCGACGCGATTTATACCAACCTGTTGTGAAATCTCTCCTTGGGTAGCAATCTTCGTTGGTAAGTACAAACTGTTACAAAAACATTTTCACAGTGATCGCAACTACTAAGCAACCAGACCGATACTGGATAGTTTTTAAGAATGTTCGCAACTGGACCATAAACGCCCACAGAATAAAATTTAATCGTGCGTCGGTGTGGAAATTTCAGCACCGGCGACCAGGTGTGTGAGTTCTGTTCCATTAGTTTGATGACTCTACCGGTAATTACCAGAATCATGAAGAACGTCACCTGTTATTCTTGTAAAAACAATTGGTCATTTCAACGCGAGCTCCATTGCGTTAACGTCTCTGGCTTTAGCTCCATTTTCTCTCACACACTCTCCCCACTGAGATATTTTCCCACGCCAATGCTCGGTTAAACCACTACCACATGATGTACAAGCAAATGTTCACTAACACGCGCGACCACGCAATTAATTATATCAATTCTCATTGGGGCCTGTGCATCGAAATTAGGTTCATTCATCACGTAAATTCCATATACAACAGCCGTGACCGGATATCCATTGTTGTAATAGACTTCCTCGGTGCCCGTCAACAACCCAGGTGGCGACCGCGACGTCACCGTAATAAACTACTGATCATAAACGCCTGACCATGTTAGCGTTCTCCGTGTATTAGATCGATTTTATCTCTGATCACCTATTCGTCGCTGACGCCGGTAACAAATTTAATCCTTGCAAAAAATTTGTTGTAGGAGGGTGGCAGCAAATTAATGATACCACCAACCATTATTCGTGCGATCATCGTACATTTGACGTGTGTTTTCAGGTTTATCGTAACATGTCGAATACAAATAGAAAGAGCCATCGACCTCAGACTCGGTTTTTTTTTTTTTTTTTTTTTATCACGAAGATATTGATTAATCTCTGAATACTTTTACTTTTACCCAACTGAGAAACTTTCTTGTCAAGGTTAAACAGCAGTCTAGCTGGCTAAAGTTCTATCTCTAACAACCTCTGGAGTTATTTTTAAGTGTAAAATTTGTCGATTTCCAGAACACGAAAAACTTTTCCAATTGTCGTGAATTTTAACGCGACAAGGGAAATTTTATTCCACTAAGCTGAAAATACTTGTTTTATGCCCAACGAACACGCGACTGACGACTTGATATTGTAATTCTCTCTTCATACCTTGATTTCTTTCAGAGGAATCCGGAATGACTGTGTAGATAGATGAGATCCTATATACCTCGATTTCTTTCACAGGAATCCGGAATCACTGTAGATAGATGAGAATTAAGTACTAGGCCGTCATGCGAGTGTGTCTGTTGCACACGAGTGTATATAACACTGACTCATTTGCATCATATATTAGTGATGTGTGCTAAGTAGTGATGGAATATGTATTGGTGTGAGCAGGCAAGGCGATGAGTGCCATTTACCCGCGGACCTGGGTTCGAATCTCCGTAGAGTAAGAATTAAAACCTATCTAACTTGCATGATAGTATTATTTGTATTGAATATTAATTCTGGCCACTATTATCAAGCATTCTTCTATAGAATCCATGGATACCACTTCCCGCTCCGTCTGATGTGTATTTCTCTCTCTCTCTCTCTCTCTCTCTCTCTC
>JAECUM010039419.1:0-18636 GCA_016617855.1 Megalonaias nervosa
AAAAAAAAAAAAAAAAAAAAAAACGTTACCACCAACAATATAGTAAAATTTTGCTTTCGAAGCTGTTACGCATTGTTGAAATTTTGCCATCATATTTTCATCTGTATGGTAACCTTGTTTTCTTAAAGTATGAACGCCATTACTTTTCTAACAGTATCTGATGCTATCAAATCAGGACACGATAACAGATGTTTTGTTTTGAACATGTCCCGTAAAATAATACAGATTACTTAAGACTATATACTTTGGATTAATATTTCTAAATATCCGTTGTTTTGTAGCCCTGTTTCCACGTCTGGTTTTCTTTTACTATTAATTATTTTATATGACGTATTAACCTTAAAAAGAAAACATTAGTTACCAGCTCACTGGTTGCAGGATAGATTATTATTTTCTACAAAGTTAAACTATTTTAATAATAAAAGGGATCATTTTATGTAACTAACCAGTTTATATCCTTGTCATATTTCCATTTATAATGAGATGGAATGCTAAAATTGTTCCAGATAAAGTCAAATGATTTCAAATACACAGTGGATTTACTAGGGTTGCGGGATGGGGGGGAGGGGGTGGGGGGTGCGGACCGCACCGGGTGACAGCATCAGAGGGGTGTGACACCAAAATGACTGTCTATAAAATGTTTGAATTTTTTGTGCAGGAAGGAGGTCCATAAAGGTGACACCATGAGCTACCGCACATGACTGTCTATACAATTTTTGAATTTTTGTGCAAGAAGGGGGTCCATGGGGGTGACACCATGAATTACCGCACTAGGTGACACCAACCCTAGTGACGCCACTGCAAATACATCCAGTCATAGTTTGCATCAAAAACTTTTACATCAGATAATGGAATAGAATACAACGGTTTTGCATCTGAAAGTAAATATGAAACCTTTAAACAGATTTAACTAATCCTAGAACGCTTTTATCTTTCAAATGGTATAAACCAAATACATAAACCCGATTTTGCCATCCATACACAAGGTAGGAGTTTGCCATCTACACTGTCCAGTGGAACTGATTGTGTCAAATTTCATCTCACACAGTGTTCAGTATTTGTTAACAGAGTCATCGCTGTCAAACTTTAAAGCTTAGTCAACAAAACGCTGAACTTTGTAAGTGAAAACTGAGGTTCAATTTAGTAAACTTTTGTTTCGTTAAATATTTCTTCTATGCTAACTTTGTTCAAGTAAGGTAACCAATCTTTTGCATCAAACTGAATCGCGGTACAAGTGTAATGTGTTGCTCTTATAGTCTTTTTTAGTTTGATCTTAATTGTTCAGATCTAAAAAGTTAGCACCAAGTTGACTTTACTTCTGCAAATACATTGAGATTTTACTAACTGTTGCTCCAATGTGACGTGTAACTCCTATTTTCAAAATTTCTCTCTCTAATTTATCAGTCTCCCACAATAATACAGTTTTATTCTCCTTGGATTTAGGCACTCTTTACATACCAATTTTACTGCATTTAAAAATCACATATTGTCGAGACAAGAGCAGATTGGTCAAAATTAATCGGGGGTTAGAATTTAATATCCTTCGAATTGTTTTGGCCAATCAACAGTCTCTTCCCATTGATAGAGTTCTTGGATAGCTATCTAGAACTAGAGGACTGACAAAAATGAATTATGAATCATATGAACGTTGATGTAAATCTAAGGAAACACTGGCAATTATTCTTTCAGATTAAGTTAGCCACATATTTCTTTTAAAAGTAACTGGATATTTACAGAAAATCTGCTGAAGTCTTCGCTATGTCGTGAAAGGTATCAATAATGATAGAGACCTGGAAATAACAGTAACGTGGACGAGCGTCACACTTTTAGACAAGAAGAAAAATTATTACATTGTCAGGGGTATGTATGTATGTATGTATGTATGTATGTATGTATGTGTTTGTGTGTGCGTGCGCGTGCGTATGTATGTATGTATGTATGTGTGCGTACGTGCGTGTATGCATGTTTGTACTTGTTATAATATTAAATTCTACTTTCAAGTTGGAAGGGAAGGGGAGAGATGACACCGTTTTCTAGTGGTGGCGACACCAGGTCTTTTGATCCATGAACACAATACCCCCACTACCACTGTCCTTTGTGGCCTATATGAAACGGGCATGCCAGTATAAAAGCGGGATACTGTAACGTTTGAAAGAACGTTTACGCAGAAATACTGAAACTGTCTTCTTTATACAAAGAAAACAGGCTGGATAATTCACAGAGATACTGAAACTGTCTTTCTTATATAGAGAAAGTAGGTTGGATAGTTCATAGAAATACCGAAACTGTCTTCTTTATGCAGAGAAAACAGGTTGGATAGTTCATAGAAATACTGAAACTGTATTCTTTATACAGAGAAAGCAGGTGGGATAGTTCACAGAAATACTGAAACTGTTCTTTATACAGAGAAAGCCTGTGAACCAAACATTGCAGCCTTGTTAACCTCCTTCATAAGAACATGAATTTCCTCAGCGAGTTCTGGCCCTAATTTCATCCAATATCACAAGTGCTCTTCCTCAAAATGAGATTTTTCAATATATTTCCTTTTGCTTGATTTGGAAGAGACTTTTTCCTCCAATGAACTAGTGTTACAAGAACAACTGGATTACCGCGTATACAATTTTGAAACAAAAGAGATATTTTTCATCCATTGTATTATATATACGTCTAACAAAATCCAAGCATTGTCGGAAATATCAAAAGGAAGATAATGCAAAATCTCAATCTGAGCAAACAAACTGAGAAATTTTGTGTAACTGAAGCTTGGCTGTTATTAACTATCCATATTTTCAATTTAGTACACTGTATTAAAACCCCCACCCCATTCGTTTTTGTGTCGCTGGATAGTACCGGTAATTATAGTTCCATTTTCAGATAAAATTTAAAAATCATACAGCCTATGTAATCATCTCCCGGTTTAATAATACACTGGAAAAAAACACTCATTCAAACTTCTAGAACGCTTAAGGTTCGACTGTAGTCGGGCAATGCTTATGTGGCGTTTATGCAAGATCTATTGCTCTCTGTGGTTGAACAGGATTCTTTACTAATTTCCTTGGTCTAGGTCCATAAGTCACTTTCATTATTTTCTTTCAGTAACTGTATTCTATCAATACAACATACATTCTGTCTACGCTGAACCCTATTCAAATTAAACTTTAATTTCCCCATCCTAAATTAAACAAAAATACATGTACAAAATCTAAAATGTGCAAGCAGTTTCAAGATTATAAAATCAGTCCATTTAAATATAATATTGAAGTCGATAACATAGGTAAGTAAACATACCTGTGCTGAAACGCTGTGATGATAGCTAGCAACCACTTTTCACAGTGTAGCGCCGTATGAACCAAAATAACTTTTGTGCATTTGACACAAGAATGTATCGATTTGAGTTCCGTAGTGCAAATATATATGTATACCGTCTGTACTCGCTTATAAGACGAGTCAAACTGCAAACAATAAAGATTGTGCTCTGCTGTAGCATAATGCGAATGCAGATCGTGGTTTATTTTGTTTGTTCTTCTGATAGTCCTAATAAGCTCACAGATCCAGATCTGCCGGGGCATTATGCAGCAGATCTGGGTCTGTGTACGTTGTAGTTGGATTCGTCTTATAATCAAGTGCAACGATATATTGTAGGTCGAACATCGATCAAAGTATTTCAGTTTAGGGTAGGCCTGTAAGCTTACTCAGTAAACGACAAGGCACACCGTGTCAGTATGTTGAAAATATGAGATACATATTTGGTTAGTTCCGTTATATACAGAAACAATCTGAAAACTATATTTACTAATTCTTGAAGAAGTTTAATATCTCTGGAGGAAAAAAAAAAGAATTCAATGTGTAGGATCATATTGTACAATACGTCTAGAGTGTAACGTGAAGAAGC
Organism: Megalonaias nervosa; assembly: GCA_016617855.1. NCBI lineage: Eukaryota > Metazoa > Mollusca > Bivalvia > Unionida > Unionidae > Megalonaias > Megalonaias nervosa. The sequence continues at coordinate 3,893 of JAECUM010039419.1, forward strand.
TCATGTACAGTTTCTACTTTGTCCTAGTTCACCGTTGCGACGAGAGATAGTATATGGATTTAATGTGTTCTTCAAATGGGTTCATTCAAATAGAGCTTAAATGGCTGATTAAACTGAAAAGATATCCGACGTGAGAAAACAATACAGTTCGTCCGTTATTTGAAAATTATGTTCATGTACACTTAAACGTGCTATGGTGTAAAAGAAAAGAACAGTCTTGTATAGCTCACTTTAGTTTAACTAGATCAATTGTTAGGAATTTAGATACCCTGTCGTCTAAAAGATATACTGATATTTCATATATACAAATATAAGCTATAAACTTCCACACTGCAGACATCGTAGCGATATGGCTGAAGATTGTTAAATTACGTTAAAAATCCACCCTCTCTTTCTCTCTCTCTCTCTCTCTCTCACACACACACACACACACACACACACACACACACACACACACACACACACCTCTTCCTGCGCATGTAAAGAAAATGGATACTACTGTCCCTTTGTTTGTGTGATGGTGTGTTTGTATGAGTAGAATACACAATACCCTCCCTTTCAATGCGTGAGTATTTAATATACCATCACCCATGCATGCGTAATTATGTGTGTGTGTGTGTGTGTGTGTGTGTGTGTGTCCCGTGTGAATGACCGAGAATTCGCTTGCCTTTACAGAACACGGAATCTCACTTCTGCGTCGCTTCGAGGCTGATTCTGCCGACGTGCGTATGTGAAAAAGCTTGCCAGTAGTTTCCCGTGGGTTGGTGGTTCTTCAGTGTTTTCCTGGGTTCTTCAGATATACCAGCCACAATGTGTGTCATATCAAGTGGTGCAAAATGTTGGAGAGGTGAAACAACTAAAAATCGAAAGATTTATAAACATGGGTAAATGAAAAATTCATATAACTTGTATTTTTAGATAAAACAGCAGCAGAGAGGGTGAACAGACCACTTGCTTGGATTGTTAATTATTAAAACAAAATTATGGCCTCAATAGTCAACTACACTCTAAACATAACCAGTAGGTTACTTTTTTTTGTCGTCAATTAGAGAACGTGTTTGCTTTTTAGGCAAACCTACTTTTGGTCGCACCCTCTCTGCTACTGTAATGTCAACCAAACATTTTATCGAGACCAACACGATACCTTGACCTAGGATCATGTAAATTTATTGTGATAAATCCAAATGGGATAGCTTGTGCTTTTGAAAAGAAGTTTTTCAACTTAATCATGTCCATATCCCCTGAACACCAAGTTTGATGAATGTTTCGTAATGTATGTGCATCGACTCCGTTAAACACAACTAAAATATTACAGTTATCTCTGATCACTTTAGGTATTTGTGTGTATCGCTGGGTAACATAAATCACATCCGTGTTTTTATGCCTACCTCGTGAAAATATCCTAGCTGGGTTTGTTTGTTTGTCCAGCATAACATCATCGTATACTACTACAAGATTATTAATACGTCCATCGAGATCATCCACAGATGGAGCTTTATCAATATCAGTGATAAAATCAATAATATCATTACCATCTTCATACAACGACGCTGCGTTTTCATTAAAATCCTTAAGTACTTCATAACATCGTTGGTCATCTACGGATGGCGCCACTAGATACAATTTATCCCATTTCATCCATCTCATTACTAAATTAAGCAACAATTGTGTTTTACCACTTCCAGATGGTCCAATTACTATCATCCTTATAGAATTTGGTAGTGCTGGATGATGTTTGATTTGCTCACGTGTTCGTGTTGCAGAGAAGTCAATTATATCCATAATAATTTATATCATGGATCTACATTGTGTTCGATGTAGAGCATCCACGCCAACTAGTGGATTAACTACAGTGACAACTAAAAATAAAAAACGTGCTCTTACAGGTAAATGTGAGCGAGGTGGCACAACAAAATTTAGATTTATATCGTCAAAAACAAAAACCGGCGGTGATATTGCTACGGCACTATATAAATTGACAGGAACTCCATGGGCTAAATACCCTGGTGAAAAACATCTGCCTGGCTATAATTACTGTAGTCCTGGAACTCGTCTCGATATCCGACTCGATAACCAAGACCAACCAAAACCTGGAGAGTATCCAATAAACGCAATTGATCAAGCATGTCACATTCATGATATTGCGTATAAAAGTAAAGATTTGCAACAACGGCACCTCGCAGTTGTGAAATAGATTCATGCGTTAAATTCTATTCCTGATAAAATCTTTCAGAGAAAAACTTGCTAGCTGTCTAGTAAAATCTGCGATGAAAGGTAAACTAATGCTAGGGACTGGTAATTAATCAACTGATTATTATCATAATAATGGAATCTGTTTATTATAGTCCAAGAGGTTATTGGAGAGGTAAAGCAGCGATTAGTGAACTTGCTGAGGCAGTAAAAGTCTCACGTGTTGTTGCTGCAAACTGGTTAGCACGAGAGGCAATATGGCAAATCTATCTACAGCCACCTAAAAAAATTCAGTACGCGCATTTTGATGTCAGTGTTCCCAATGAAGTTCATCAAGCAGATATTTTGTTTTTACCGCATGATACTATTAAAATTGGTAGACGTCGATCACGCACATACAAATATGCGTTAACTGTCGTTGATGTTGCAAGTAGGTATAAAGAAACAGAACCACTATCAACTAAAACAGCAACTGAAGTTGCATCTGCTTTTGAACGAATTTATCAATGAGGACCATTGCGATGGCCACAACTATTACAAGCTGATCCTGGCAAAGAATTTCTTGGTGCAGTATCGTCGTTGATGAAGAAACATAACGTCAACATCAGACGAGGACATACCACAATTCATCGCTATCAGGCAATCGTTGAACGATTTAATCGAACACTTGTTGAAAGATTATTTGGATACCAGTATGCGAAGGAAATAATTCAGGCAGATACGAGATCTCGCGAATGGGTTGCAAGATTACCAAGTATGATAGTTGCGTTACATTGTGAAATTACTCGTGCAACTTCTATGAAACCCACCGTCGCGATTACAAAAGAATATATACCAATACAACGACATGACTCTTCCCCTCAGCCAGTACTAGGTAATGTAACTGTAAGATATTTATATGAACCAGGTGAACTCGAAGGGGGTAGAAAAAGAGCAACTGATCCTATCTGGAGTGTGACCACACATAATATTTCTAGCGTGGTTAGATCCACAGGTAGACCTGCAATCTACAGACTAGATTCAACTGCTTCTCAACGTGGATTTGTACGCGAACAATTACAAGTAATTCCTGAAGACACACAATTACCACCGCGTTCACTTCTGTAAACTGGCACCAGGGCGTCCAGCGCCCCGACGTCGATTACATTCAAGACAGGTCAGCTCACATTTTCGCGTGTGTGACCAAGACTACTATGTAGAGTTTATCAACTGTAAACTGTCTTGGATTATTATTCGAATACTGCCATAACATATTACAGTTACAACTTGTACAGTGATTATTCTGTCGTTGTTTCAGTGTCATGATAAATTGAACGTCGAGATCAAAATCGCGGTTATTTTTTTGTCAGATTGTCGATACCCAGATAATTTTTTCTTGACAACTTCATCGCATACATCATCAGTGATTTCTTTGGTTATTACGCAATCCATAATAATCTTGTGCAGTTAAGATATTCTTCTGACTCGAGACACTGCGAGATAAACTAAATTTGACCATTTGATCCGATTATCAATAATCCAAATATTTGTATCGGAAATAGTTAATCATTGTGATGAATGAATCGTTATAGCGTATCCTAATGTCCATGGAGTTTTACTCATGCTCAACGCGCCAGTGACAGCACTGACAGGAACTGCGACAGTATCATTAAGTACAAGTTTTTGTTTCTCATTAGTTCCTGGAATTTCAATTTCAATATTCTGCAGCCGTGTATCTGCTGGTCGATAACATAATGGTACAGGTAGATTTGAAAATCTTTCCTTGTGCCGCAGGAATAATTTCTCTTGAAGTTTATCACGAACTATCTTTCTACTTGCAACTATCAAATCATTTAGTCTCCACAAATTCCAAAAATCATTCATCGTAGTTTCTGGTATTACTCCATGCATTATTTCGCACTGTATTCTATCTGGCTGCAGTCTGATTAATTTTTAAAATTCTTTCAGCGGTTCATGAATAGCTCTAAGATCATCAGTTATTTTTTCGTAATAATTCACAAACGTTTTTCACCATTTGTGTGGAGACTGTCCAACAAAGGGTGGTGGTTGACCATGATCGCCACACAATATCACAGCAGTATTTTTCGTTAATAACCAATCAAGGAACATTTTTAATGTATTGAGCGAAACTGTACAAATTGCATCCCAGATAATAATCTTGGGAATATATTTCTCACAAATCCGCGATGGAGTCCACGCGTCTCCACACCATCTAAAGAAACTATGATACGTTTGGGATTTCACTCGCCGTTCGGTCATTTCTTTGGCGAGTCTGTGTGTGGGTGTTAGCACAATCATGTCTGTGTTCTTGAATAATGCAATCACACGTGTTGTTTTACCAGAACCTCCACATCCATTAAGATAAACGGTTTTATGCCTGGTTATTTGATTGTTATTCTTGTACTATTTTTCCATAATTTCAACGTCGGCAGATTCAGAATAAAACTAAATATGTTTTCGCGTTTTATTCTCCATGATCCCCATTCACCAGTGCCAAGTAATTTATCTAACAAATTTAAATAGTTTTTATTGATATAAAATGAATCGGTAGCAACTCTAACAGCGGTATCAACAAATCTGTTTATCATCGATAATAAGTTTATTGAAACGTACGCGAGCATCGAAGATCTTAAATGAGTAAACTGCGATGACTCGCCATCGGTGTGACTCACAATTGTACCTAATTTAGTTCTGTCAGACAGATAAACATCATTTCGCCTTATAAACATATTTCTCTCCGTTGTAGCAGCAATTATAAAATCGAGTTCTGCGTTCTCCATGATTAACCTCGTACACATTCGTTTATGATCATACGCACCACCCTGAGTAAACTTACCGATAATTTTTCTGCCGAGATCTTTTGCAACTCTCTCAATATTTTCTTTTCTGTATTCAGATACATTATTAATGAGTTTAACAACTTCATCACCGTCGAGATTAGGAAATTTTTCCTTGATGTCTTCGGCTACATCAAACTCGTCTGGTTGTGGCAACCAAACTTGCTTCTGCGGACGATACGATATTATCGCTTCACTTACACATAACGATATTAATATTTTTACATCAATCATATATCGTAACAACAGAATAGAAGCCCAGTGTTTTTCTGAGAAATGTCTTCCAAACCACACATAAGTAATCGGATGGAGATTTTGTGCAAACTCGAATGACTCTATACAAGCAAATACAGTCAGATCAAAATCTGGCAGGGATCCATTTATCGCAACTCTTGTCATCTCGTGTGTTGGATGACCAAATCTCTTAAAGTATTCAGAACACTCTCCGTATCCAAGAAAACTTCCAGGATAACATGCTACCATATCAACCGAGATAACGTCGCTATAATCATATTTAGTATTCCATAATCCGCCGTGTCCGTATTCCGATCTTGTAGGTTTCCATGAATTTTTCTCCTGAGCAAAGTGAGCAGCAACTGATGGAACGGTAAAACAGTTATTCAGTAATTGTTGGATAACATCATTATCATTCGTGTATTTCAACGCAAGATTTTTCATTTCGTCGTGGAGTGATTCTGCACGATAAATTTCTCCGCTAGGCCTTACAAACTGATCGTAATTTCCATCATCGGAACTTCGAAACAGCCAAACAGATACAGGGTCACTCTTACTAATATTTTTAATTGAATCAAATATGTAATCATTATAAAATTTAATTATTCTCTTTCGTGGAAGCATCATCACCGCTGACGTCTATGCATGCGCGTTTTGATCAATAATCGTTATCGGAGCTTAGCTTGATTCATATTTCGGTGCGTATAAAATCTCTCTGGTTAACGTCTTCACTGTTATTGGAAATTTTAATCGCTTTTCTAGTTCAGCAACGTCGCTGATAGATAGTCCGGTATCTTTAACTGTTTCTGCCCATGTGTTCATTTTTTTACGTCGAAAATCCGTTAAACCGTTTCCACGTATCGGTGGTGCGAAATGTTCTGTAACTCGCTCAGCTACACAATTTATCCTTGACAGTTTCATCGGCGCAAGATCATCAACGCTAGGTTTATTATTCAGCGGATATAACGCATAAACAGTTGCAGTCACAGGATACGCTCGTTCGTAATATGGTTTGTCAATACCGGTTAGCGTACTTGATTTGGAATTTTTATTCAGCGTAACAATGCTACTTCCAACGGTCACGCGGACAGGTTCACGTTTGTCACGGATAATCCAAACGTCGTTGTCTGTCTGCACAATAAATTTTATCTGAATAATATATCGCTGATCATCGAGGTAGTTGATGATGTTTCTTGCTCGTTGGTCTTTCATTCCAGTGTCAATAATATTCATAATTCTGAATGTTGTCCAGACATGAACTGCACCATCGTTGTGAAATTCCTTCTTGGCTTCGTTGAGGCAATTAATTATATCCTTGTTCATCAGCACCAAATCTTGCATCGAAAAACTAAATTTAAGTTTCGACAGTTTGTCAAGATCAAATCTAGCACTGGCAAGCTTAATTGCAGATAATCTCGTGAATTCCTCCATACTATAATTAAGGCAAATATGTGTTTAATTAAACTTTAATTATATATATAATGATTCATGCAAACAATAAATGTAATTGGCTCATGATTGGACTTACAACACCGTGTAACCGCGCATACGTAAACGAATTCTGTGGTTATCATATGTAGAGTTTTCGACGTGAAAGTGTAGGACCAAAACCGTGCTTGCGGTGCGTTGTTGGAGTCAGAGGAGAAACACGGTTATGTGTACAATGTACTGGCAAAAGATACAGAGAGCTGAAACGATATTATGATAAAAAAATGTCGAGTCTCCTATAAAAACCGCCGATGACTATCTCGCCAGATTTCAAAATAACTATTTAGACAAATAATTATTATATACAAATGAAGCAAAACGAATTCGTAACACATCCCACCATTACAAATTACGATGCGTCTCGAGATGGTGTAATTAGGAATTGTCGATTAAAGAAACCAGTCGGTTCTGTTGATAATACTGGTTATCTTAGATTTAATGCTGGGGGAAAAAGAAATTTATCTCATAGATTCGTGTTCGAGTGTTATCATGGAGTCATCGAAGACGGACTTGCAATCGATCATATTGATCGAAATCGGAAAAATAATAATTTATGTAACCTTCGAACTGTTACGCAAAGTCAGAACTGAAAGCTTGGTGAAACTGGTTTGCACAAAATGTTTGAAAAAAGGGCTATTAAGTCTGTAAATATGGAGACAGGCCAAGTAGATATATTCCCTTCCATAAATTCAGCTGCTAAATATTTTGATATCATCCCGATTTCGGTAGAACGAGTTGCAAATAATATATACAAATCAACCTTTTCGATAAAATTCAAGCAAAAGATCACGTTCCAGTACACTGAATAAAAGAAGAAAATAATTTTGAATTATCTGCAAAATAAAAGCGAGAAAACTCTGTCAGGTAAAAGATAGAATAACTGCAAAGCTACCTCGCTTGATTACATATTTTTGTGTGTCGTACAAGTCTGTATTAGCGGAAAATTCTTGAGGAATCGCGTTATATCATATATTAATGATTCATCAACATGATATACACCGGTCACTGTTGATTCGATGCTTTGATAACTGTCTGTCGTTTGCCCTATACTACATGTGAGGGTTTATAAACTCATATTATTTTGCGTGTATATGTGATCAGTAGATATAATGTGAAAAATCCCAGGTAGGTTATTTTTAGATCTTACAGTCATAACATCTGTTTCCAGTACATCTGGCGGTATTTTATGTCCACGTTGTATTTAGTTAAAATTAAAATAAATCCACACTACAGTTTCGTGTGTGAAATCACACTTTATTTTATTCAGCTGAAATCTATGTGAAATTAAAATAAATCCACATCAGTTGAAATGTATGCGAAATCTCACTGCAGTTCACGTAGTAGTATAGGTAACTTTATAGTAATTTCTGAACACTGTATTTGCAAGAATGGGACTATGGTACAGTGTTAGAATGTTGGATTCTGATACTGAGGCCTGTGGTTCGATTCCCATGGCAGACACAATGTCGATGGGGACGGTATGATGCCATTTTTCTAATAATAAAATGGGTGAGATCCCCCAAGGGATCTCATGTACACTTCCCCACCACGTCGAACAACGTCGTGGGTGCTGTTTTGCACTCTCTCCGGGGTTTGATTTGGGGAGGAGTGTACATGAGATTAAAAAACTAGACAGCTCTCTGAATTCCTAATATTTCGTTTGGCACATTAGGAATTCGCCGGGGAGTGTGTCTATTGGAACCCCCTCAAAAATAAACAGTAGGGTGATGTGAGTTCGTGACTTTGTGAACTCACTGAAGGGTACCCACACAGGGAACATTCAGAAAGAATGTTCGCCAAAAGAAAAATCCTCATGAGGTGCCTGTGGGCCATTGGAGAGGCCTTAACCATGAAGAGCGCCACATTGACAATTTGTACAATAACAATGAAAGGACTCTTTGGACCTCATGATAAAGGATTTACTGGCAATGAAGGGACCCGTGGAATGGTAGACCATTTATTGTTTTGTAATCTTGGGCCACGATAGTCTTATTATTATATTAATTTGATTCATAAATATTTTTATTATTATATTAATTCTGATTGGTAAGTAAATCTGAAATCCAGTGAAATTGTTAGAAATTCTCATTTTAATCATGCAAACACCCCGTCAGATTTTGAGAAATTTGTAAGATTTTCTCGTTTTCGTTAGGTCAAAACCCCAGCCCAATCAACGATTGGATTATGAAATTTGTTCAGATTTGCCAGATTTTGTTCAGTTTTATAAAAATATTTCATAAATTTATTTTATTATATAAACTGAATTCCCAAACAATTGTTAAGATTTCTCTGTTTAATCATGCAAACACCCCATCAAAATCTCTAAAATTTGTAAGATTTTCTCAATTTTAATCGTGTAAATACCCCATCCCAATCAACGATTGGATTAAGAAATTTATTCAAATTTCTCAGAATTTTACAGATTCCGAAATTTTTTTTATTATTTTACAGATTCCGAAATATTTTTATTTTAAATAAATATTATTATATAATGAATCAAGAAAATATTAATGCTGTTATTGTTGCCATTAAGCAATTACAAGATGACGGTATAAAAATTTCTGATGAACTTAATCCTGAAAAAATTATGTGAGATTTTGAATCATTACAATTTCGAAAATTCGAAAACAAGTATACGCTACCATCGATTACAGATTTGTAAAGATTATTCAACAGGCAATGTTGCAGTCGTTGGTGTCAGTTACAGATGATCAGGTAAAATTATTTGTTCCTCTTGCAAGCTCAATCGAAAAAATTAGGTCAAAATTATCTCACGAATACGAAACAAAAAAAAAAAACAAACGAGTATATTCTCGTATAAGACAACTGAAAGAGATTATAACAGCGAGTAAAGCCGCAGAAGAGTTACTTGCAAAGGACAGCGACGAATGTTATTCGTCCCACAGTGACAATGAAAGTGAAAATGAAAATGAAAGTGAAAGTGAAAATGAAAGTGACGACGATGTCACTGTGAATAAAATACAGTAAAAAAAATATTTTACTCAGAATCAGATATCAACAATTTTTTATTCTTATAATAGCAAAAGAAAATATTGTACTCAGAATCAGATTATTTTTTTTATTCTGATAATAATAATATGTATTCTGTTTTTGTTTTGTTCCATGAAAGCGAGATCTACGATCTCGAGATCTACGATGACGTTTTACGAACGTAAGATCTATGAGTGTAAGATCTACGATGACGTTCTACGAACGTACATACAGACTTATATTCAGTTCTTCTTCGCGTAATCCAAAAGGTATCCGGACTTATCAGTAAGCTTAAAATTTATCCGCGATAACAGCGGATTATGCACACGCAGATAAACAACGTTGATTGGCTCTGATACAATTAAAAATCCTGGAGGGACTCGAGGGGTAAATATGTATAGAATGTATCCTTGCTGGGCTTGATTAGATTTTTGTAAATCTACGCTATAACTACCATCAATAGCGTCACAAACTAGACTGGCTGCGATCGTTGATGATATATTTACATTTCCCGGAGAAACATGTCTGCCTGTGCCGTGGTCACCGTTATCGTATCTAAGAATTGTTGGTGATGGAGATAGTTTTCTATATGCCTCCATAACCGCTGAAAATTTTTCACTGATTAGATCGCTGACTGATTTTTTTTAGTTCAGTACTGTCAAATCCCGGAAATCTAAATTTTTGTAATTGTTGATTAGTTATTTTAAAATGTTTGGTAACTTGCTGTGATCCTGCATTATTGAATAAAATTCTAGTTTCTATATTGGCGTTTTCAAGATCATCGAGAAATCTTGCATGCTCGGACTTGATACCGTCCGAACAAGATTTTAAAAAATTTACGCTGACAGGTAATCCTTCACTGAGTTTAACAAGAAATCTTGTTTCTTTGTAACGTTTTTCTTTATCATATTCTATGTTAATTAAAACCTGACCAGTTTCATCATCGATGTTTTGTCGTAGCGGCGTTTGAAAACTGAAATGTCTTGAATAATCTCCCTCTTCTTGGCGTGGTTCTGACGGCATTGTCGTTGACGCCGCCAGTGGAACTTCAGGCCAACCTAATACAGATCTGATCGAAGACTGATAAATGTCAACGGCGTAATCCGGTGAAAGAATTTCTATCGCCGACGACAACGTTGGTTCGTGAGTAGTAATGGCTATCTTTGATTCTTTACCAGAAATAGATTTAATTCTGCGCTGAAATTCTTCGTTGATCTCTTCGATTTCATAAATACCTGTGGGAATACTAAAAACTTGCCAGTCAGGAGTTCCGTCTGGTTTATTTTTATTTGCAAATACTAATGAGTTATTTGCGGGAAAACCATTAAATGATTTTGATCTGATATTTGGCCAGCTATAATAAACTCGTAATTGCCCTAGCCCTATTTCTTTTGCTGGAATTGTAGTTGGAAAAACTATACTGAATTCCGGCGTGGTTGAACTTGTTGATATCATTGTTACATGCGAAGCTGCTGTATTGGCGGCAATCTGTTGTAGTAATTCTTGTGACGAGGACATTATTATTATTATCAATTTTTAATTCTGTTTTTTCTTGTGAACAATCAGGTTCTAATGCCTCGTTGTAAATCTCCATTGTCGCTGCAAATTCGTTGTCGGCAATTATACCGTCGTTGAGGCACGATGAAATCAACGATGATAACTTCTAGTATGCTAACGTTGCCGCGTTCAGTTTTAACATGTATTCGTGTAATTTCTCGTTTGCACACGTCGATAATTATTTTGCAATAATATTAAAAACACCAGCAATTGTTGTCGCGAATGAAACACAAATTGTTAACACGGCCGGTGACGTCATAGTTATCGCGGACAATATCACACTAGTTCCAGCAATGATCGCAGATGCCAAATAAACAACTACGTCGATGACAACTGCGCGTCTACGAATTTTTTTTACTTCTGCGCTGTACTCGTCGATGATATTTTTCAGTTTGGTTTGACACTCACATACTTGATTGTACCTGTGTTGGTTAGCGTCGATCATTATACTATATTAAGTAATCAATTGAGATGTTTCGGCGACGAATTCAAGACACCACCAGTAAGACGCTGCGGTTAATTTTTTATCAGATGGTTCCAGTATAAACGTTTCTTCGGTATCTTTATTTAATACTACAGATACAGTTCCAAAAAAATTATCGGTTGAATGACGCCATGGATATGTAGTAAATATCATGAATTTTGCAGAGCTGAACACAGACAGCCTGTACACACCAGTAACCGTCGCGGTGTGTTTGATAGTGTTATCGCGCGGTGTCCAAGTTGATGATCCTGATGATACTGTTTATACTATATTGTTGATCTGCGCGTGAGGAATTTTATTCAAATTAGTTTTTTGAACGATATTAGGAACTCCACTGACAATATCGTTGAGCCTTGCGTTTATGTCGGCGAGTTTTATGTCAACGGTTGGTGGAGTTCCAAAAAATCCATTAGTGGTTTACGTTTCTGCGAAAATTCAGAAACAGTTGTACGTGATTAGAAAATTCAGTTCTAAATGCGATCATTCCATCATTGATCGTCGACAACGAAGTTGTCATCAGAATATTGTTATCATCGACGTATATTTTTTGTTGCAGCGTCGAGATTATCTGTTGGTTCTCCCACGTTGGTAATTTTATTGTTGTTCATGTTAAGAATGCCAGTCATCATATTACCGGTTTTTAAAACTCGTTCACTTATACTATTTCGGATCGACGATGGAGTAACAACACTAGGGACAAGCTTTCCTTCCCGGTCATACACGGCAACGATACTTTCTCGTGCTGCTCTGTTACGAACAATAATATCGTTGATTGAAATATTACTCGTTTTAAATTTTCCTTCACGGTTTTGAAATACTACTAGTTCACTAGGATCAACGTCGGCAAGATTGAGCAGATCAGATATTTCGTCGCTGATCTTTTTGTTACTTGTTTGAGAAAATCTTCACCTGGTTTTTGTTTGCTTTTAGTTTCAACTGATCTTCCGTAAATATCTACCATTATACAATATAATATAACCGTTATTTAAAACGTTTAACGGTGTACTGTTGCACAACTTTATGAGGTGGCATTGATGATTTTGAAATCTCGTCAAGTACAGCAAGTGCTTCACGGCCACATATTGGTGGATCTATTAATTTTTGTGTTGGTAACGTTGAATACCAGATTGGAGTACCTTGCACTCCGCTCACGTATTTTAAAAATTCTTTTGGTGGTGCTAAACCGTACGAATCAAAATAAATAATTCCACGTGGATCAATCGCGTATGCAACCCAATGTGTACCTGTGTTAGTGGATTTATCGAGATTAATAATGCCAGTTTCAACGCGGTTTGGTTTACGAGGTAATTGACCACGCATAAAAACACCTCTTAAAGTTGTTATGTTTAGTTGAGTAGCAGCATCAAGTAAATCAAAATTTGACATTGGAAGAATCAGCGGGGTATTGCTCCTGGCAATCTCAGACCTCGACCGTTCCCGGGTATCGTTCCTGGTAATCTCAGACCTTTTCCCTTTTTTTTAAGATCTTTTTAAACCTTTCCCTGTAGCTTTCTTTCATGCCATTCCAGCAGCGGTTCCAAAAGCACCTAACGCAGCAGCTTTTGCAACAGCTGGGGCTTCAGCGGCTATTAACGCTGGTATAGCTGCGAGAAGTTGAAATATTCCACCGGTTTTAACAGCATTGCTAATAGCACCCGCTGAAGATTAAGTCGTAATCCGGTTTTTGATTTTTTAGCGTCGTTAAAGTGTTTTAATTGGCGTTCTGTCAGCGATAGTTTATTCGGACCACCTGAGATTTGTCCTTGTTTTAACGATATTGTTGTTCCACAGTTATCTTTGGACGCTGATTGTAGTTTTTTAATCTGAGCAGGAGTCAGACTAACACTAACATTATGATATGACATTTATAATAATATTTTGATTTTTAAATTAACAATTACATGTTTTCGATTGGGGCATCAACGACTCTCATACGACCACCAACACCTTCAAGTAGCATTGTTTTATCAGATAATATAACAGCAATTGCCCTGTAATTGGCAATAGCACCTGGTCGGTTTATGCGAGCTCGAAAGTGTATGTCAACGACGGATTGTCTGAATAAATCTAAATGTTCCAGTGAAAAATAATAGATCGGATACAGCGTTGTAAAATCCCGCTGAGATATTTGTAAACCGGTATCGATATTTTGATCACGCCCCATAAATTTCCTCAAACGATGATACGCACGTGCAACATGATTTTGATTAAAATCCAATAATATGTCCTCGGCTGGTTCTTGTTGTCCCTTTATCCTTAAAGAAACTTCTCTAACTCCGAGTTTGTCAAATATCATTATGGTACGCAATTGATTATTTACTCGTGTAACATCTTGAAGCGCAACAAATACATGTCGCGGCGCAGAACCACCTTGATGTGATGCTATTAGCCATGTAAATAACTCGTTGATGTTACTCTGAATTGAGTCTGTGGTTATCGTCAACCATGATATTGTCGATTTACCGCCTTGATCTATAAAAGAAAGCAATTTTTGTTCTTTAGTGATCGATGGAGTCATTGTTGGCATCCACAGAAAGGTTAGATAATATTACTTTTCCATGGAGTGCTATTGTTGCGGCTGGATTAGCTCCTTCAGCGTGCCAGATTGCATCATCGTCGGTAGTTTTTCTTACAAGAACAATTGTATGTTTTGCTCCGAAGATAATCTTTCTAACATTTCTGCAAAATCCAAAAATATGTGAGAGTGGAATCGCACATGAGAAACTTTCATCATCGCTCAGCATTGCTCGACGTGCTGCAAATCCCAAGTTGAAATTTTCGTTCATCGATGTAACTGTGTCTCCAGCTGCATTTAGTGTTACATTTCTGTTTTCTGGATGATCAGTTGTGTCCTTGGCAAACATCATTGATGGACCAGCTGATCTTGAGTAATCATCGCTGTATCGCGCAAGACCGAGTATAGTTGTAGCAACGTCGACGTCAGCGTGGCAAATTTCAATTTC
>JAECUM010039422.1:0-20924 GCA_016617855.1 Megalonaias nervosa
CTCCCAGGTAAGATAGTTGACAATAGACCTGCATGTACTTTAACTCCCGATTGACATCCGGCAGAAATGTATGTGCGATTATTAAATTCAGATATTTGATATGGTGTGTTTGGAAATTGAAATAAATCCACACTGCAGTTTACAACAATTATGATTTATTCAGCATACTGCTCACTTGTAGGAATTGCCCCATTATCCAGCATAGGTAACTTCATAAAAATTTCTGAAACATATATCTGTAAGGATGATCCGGTGGTCCAGTGCTAACGTAGCTGATTCTCATTTTAGAGGTTTGGCGTTCCAATCCCTTGACTGACAAATTTGTCGACGGTGGGCAAAATTTTCGCAAATTTTCATTAATAAGTGGTGGCTCCAGCCCCAACGGAATTTCATGAACACCTCCTCACCACGTCGTATTTATTCTGATTCAGATTCAGATTTATTCAGAGTATAATAATTATTCAGAATCAGATTATAATATTTATTTTTATCCTGATTCAGATTTATTCAGATTATAATGTTTATTTTTATTCAGAAATATTTTTGTTTTAGTTTTTATTCAGATTTTAATATCTATTTGTTGTTGATCAGTAAAAATTAAAGACCTTCGACTGATAGTCAGTAAAAATGAATTTATTATAAAACTTTCGACTGATGGTCAGTAAAGAAATATTTTAAGTACCATTTATCCCATCAAATTTATTGAAATCTGGACGATGATCATGATTTTGAGTATCATTTATCCCATAGAAATTAGAAAATCAGTCCGAAAACAACAAAAATAAAATTTTATTATAATATTTATTCTGATTCAGATTTATTCAGATTATAATATTTATTCTGATTCAGAAATATTTTTATTTTTATTCTGACACAGATTCAGATTTATATTTTTTATTCCAACAAAATGTAGCAACGAACGCACATACAAACTTATTGCCAAACCTTCATGTCGTAAATCAAGTAAGTGTCCGGCCTGGTCAGTAATCTAAAATGTATTCGTCATAATAACGGATTATGACATCGCATATAATCCAGATTTACAGGTCCTGACATAATTAAAAATCCAGGAGGTACTTCAGGGGTAAATGAATGACAGATATATCCCTGTTGTGCCTGCCTGGATCTTTCAAGATCTTCTTGATAACTTCCATCAATAGCATCACACACTTTATTGACTGCGATCGTGGATGTGATCGCGACAACACCTGGTGATATATGACGACCTCCACCGTATGGATCATTGTTATATTTGAGAATACTCTCCGGAGGGTTTATTTATCTTCATGCGGAGATGATTTGTGAAAAATATTCATCGATCATATCATTAACTGATTTTTTTCAGTTCATCGGCATTAAATCCGGTAAAATAAATTTTGGTACATCTGCCTCGGTCATTTTATAATGTATAGCAAATAATTGTTGTGTGGTTATTTTTTCGTCTGCGAGACCCTTATTAGTCGCCACTGATGCAATAATAATCTGATTGATAAACTTAAGGTCTGATGCAACCTGATTTAGATGCTGTACCATTTCAATTATCTGTTTTCTAAATGATCGTTGGGATACTCTTGTACGTGATCTTGAAATAACTGTCGTAGTGTCGTTCACGCAGTTTGATACTCACTTTTAACCACATTCGCAAATGAAGTAATAAACCGTTCATCGATAAATGCATTACAGGTTTCGCAATCAATATCAAATACTGTTTTAAATAGTGTAGGAATTTTTTTACCATCAAAATCAACATAAATAAATTTTGTAGGTTCTGTTTTTGTTCCACCTGTCTGCATCCATCTCTACGGGTAAGTTTTTCTATATTCTGGATATTTTGTAAATGTGAGTTTATCTGAAACATGATCAGCTCGTTGAGGTTCTGGTGGTGCTTGATGAGCCATCCTAATACAGTTCTGATCGATGGTTGATATATATTCACAGTGTAGTCGGGCGTAGATATTTCTATTGCAGCTGATAATGTTTGCTATTGAACCGTAATAGCCATTTTTGATTCTTTTTCTGCTTTGGAATTTACTATTAATCTGTTGTATTTGATAAATGCCCGACAATTTGCATATCTGGAGTTCCATCAGATTTATTTATATAAGAAAACACTAATGAATGAGTTGTTTGCGGGTAATCCACCGAATGACTTTGATCTGATAACGCTATTTCTTTGGTTGAAATTGCCTTTGGAAAGATAACGTCGAATTCAGGATTGGTTGAGCTCACTGATATCATCGTGGTTGTTGGCGGTGTTGTATTAACGATGATTTGTTGTAGTAATTCTTTTGATGTAGTCATTATTATTTACTTCTTGATTTAAATTAAGGTGACTGTCTTTGACTCTGTCCTTGTCGGAGACAAGGGGTTTTGGTTTCCAGTTGCCAAACCAAAGGTGTCGTGGTAAACCTTCATCATTTCTGCAAATTCCTGATCTGATATTATTCCATCATTGAGTCCTGATGATATCAGCGATGATAATTTGACATGTGCGTGTGTTGCCGCTGATAGCAACGTTGTATATTCGTGTAATTTATTAGCCGCACAGGTAGATATTTTTTTGCGATGATATTAAGAATATAAGCAACGCCGGCTACATTTGCAACACCGATTCCTATTACTGGTGCTATTATGTATGACGCTGATAATGATCCGATTATAATTGCTGTTTCAGCGACTACGGCAGATGCAGAATATACAATTATGTCAGTAACAACGATACGTCTGCGGTATTTGTTTAGTTTTACTGCGGACTCGTCAATGATATTTTCAGTTAGGTCTGCAGCAAACACACTTGTTCGTTACTGTAATGTTGCGCTGCAACAAAGTCAATCGACTGGTTCATTATATAATTTAAGTAGGTGGTAGTTTAGCGACTAATTCAAAACACCAATAGTAAATCAAACACGTGACCCATTCTTCGGGTGCAAAATGAAATCTTACCTCATGGTCTTGATCCAGTACTACTAACACAGTTTCAGAAAATATAATTATTGGATAACGCCGTGGAGCATCGGTGGCTACTGTAAATCTTGTAATGCTGTGTATTGAGAATCTGTATATGCCGGTAACCTCAAAGCGATGTTTGATAGAATTATTGTTTGGATCATATAATGCTGATCCAGACGCTATTGTCTATACTACACTGTCAGTAATCTTTTTAACGTCAGAGAGTTTAATGTCGACCACTGCTAAACTTCAAAAACATTCATTAATAACTCTATTTGTGTTTCTACGAAAATTCAAACACGTGGTTACGTGAGTTGTATAATCAGATCTAAATGTGGCCAATCCATCATTGATTGTCATCAGCGATGTCATTATCGGAATGTTGCTATCATCGACATATTTTTTGTTGCAGCGTCATCGTTTGATTCTGGTTCTCTAAGACCAGTAATTTTATTATTAGACATGTTCAGAGAACCAGTCATTGTATAACCTGCGGTTAGTAAACGATTATCGATCTCAGTTCTGATCGTATTGTTGTTGCTGTATACGTATGTTTTTGTTGTCACATCATCGTCTGATTTTGGTTCTCTCACATTGATAACTGTATTTCTGTTCATATTGAGATCGCCATACATAATATCTCCAATTCTTCTCATGTGTCCAGCAATCTCTCCCATGAGTGTTAAGATTGATTCGTCAGAGAATTTAATTTTACCGTTTTTAGTAAATACAGCTAAGTTATTTTCGGTTGCATCTGGAACTCGCAGAATAATATCTGTCGACCGGATATTACTCGCCTTTAATCGTCCTTGTTGATCCTGAAAAACAACTTCATTTTGGTTCACACCTGCGAGACGCAAAAGATTAGCTATCTCGTCCTTGATATTATCAAGTGTTGTGTATTTGGATAATTCATCTTGAGGTTTGAGACTCCGTGAAGATCTTCCGAAAATATCTACCATATTGTATATTTACTAAGGCCTATTTAAACGACGGTGGACGGTTATACCGTCTGGTGGTATAATCGTGCACAACTTTATGGGGCGGTGTTGTTCATGATGACACAGCGTCGAGCACAGCAATTACTTCACGGCCACATATTGGTGGATCAGTTATTGTCTGTGTTGGTAATGTTGAATACCATGCGGGAGTGTTTTGAAGTCCGTAGACATATTTTAAAAATTCTTTTGGTGACGCCAGTCCATACGAATAAAAAAAAAAATAATTCCACTTGGATCAATCGCGTATGCAACCCAGTGAATACCTGGACCAGAACTTCCATCGAGATTAATGATACCGGTTTCAACACGGTTTGGTTGTTTTGGTAATTGATAACGCATAAAAACACCTCTGATGTTTTTAATCGCGCAGCAGCATCAAATAAATCAAAATTGGACATGGGAAGTATCAACGATCAACGATGTGTCCCGGGTAGTCTTAGACCTTTCCCCGAGGATTGACCGTACCACGAACGAGGGGTTCCTGGCAGTCTTAGACCTTTCCCTTTCTTGGAAGTTTTTTGTCCTCGTCCTGTTGCTTTCTTTAATGCCATCCCATCGGCAGTTCAACAGCACCAAGTGCAGCTGCTTTTGCAACAGCTGGAGCTGCAGCGGATATCAACGCTGGTATAGCTGCGAGAAGTGTAAATATACCAGCCATCATGACTGCGTCTTTAATGGCACCCGCAGAAAGATCAAGTCGTACGCCGGTTTTGATCATTTGGCGTCATTGAAATGCTTGAGTTGACGTTCAGTCAGTGATATTTTATTTGGACCACCTGCGATCTGTTCTGATTTCAGTAATATTTTTATTCCCGAATTCTTTTTTTATACTGATTGTAGCTTTTTAATCTGACAAGGAGTGAGACTGACACTAACATGATGATATGACATTATAATATCATGATCGATTTAATTACATGTTTTTTACTGGGGCATCAACGAATCTCATTCGTCCACCAACACCTTCAAGCAACATTGTTTTATCTGAGAGTATAACAGCGATTGCTCTGTACTCGGCAATAGCTCCTCTTGTCACATGAGCTCGAAAGTATACATCAACGACAGATTGTCTAACTAAATCCATATGTTCCAGAGAAAAGTAATAAATCGGATACAGCGTTGTAAATTCTAGTTGTGATATTTGTAGACCAGAATCAACATTTTATCACATCCCATGAATGTCATCAAGCGATGATATACACGTGCTAGATGATTATTTTCAAAATTCAATACTATATCGTCGGATGGTTCTTGATTTCCATTTATTCTCAGTGAAATCTCAGAAACTCCAAGTTTGTCAAATATCATTGCACTACGTAATTGTGGGTTTACTCAAGCAATATCTTGGAAAGCAACAAATGTATGTCGCGGTGCAGAGATACCTTGCTGTGTTGTTATCTGCCATGTGAATAAACCATTAACGGCACTGTGAAAACTGTGTCCATCTCCAACTATGACAATGTTGATTTACCACTTTGATTCATAAAAGAGAGCAACCGTTGTTCTTCATCGATCGATAGAGTTATTACGGGCATCCACAACGAAAGTTTTGTTATTATTACTTTTCCATGAAGTGCCACGGCTGCAGCTGCGTCAACTCTATCAGCGCGCCAGATTGCATCATTGTCGGTAGCCTTTCTCACAAGTTCAACTGTATGCTTGGCTCCGAAAATAACTTTTCTGACATTTCTGCAAAATCCAAAAGTATTTGATAGTGGAATTGCACATGAAAATGTTCTTTTAGCACCTTTCAGCATTGATCGACGAGTTGCGAATCCTAAGTTGAATTCTGGATTAGCACCACGAACCACCGCAGCCACGTCGGTGCCGTCTTTCTGAATTGATTTAATTTTTCTTCCATCGATACTATACGCAACACTGTTAAATAACGCCATAATGCCATTATTAACAAAACCAACCCTAACATCAGCTCCATATTCGGTATTATTTGCTTTTAAAATTTCACCTTCTACTTCATTGAATACTTCAGCGGGTAAGAAATATCTGCTTGTATCATTAACTTGCAGCTCGATTCTTCCACGTTCGTTAGGTGTACGTGTGTCATAAGAATAATACTGATAATCACGCACCGATTCATCTTTGATAACTGGCGCATCCATGTCAAATGCTGTATCATATACACGCTTGAACATTTTATTATATCTGTCATCGTCTAACACGAAGACCACTTCCTGCTATTAGACTAGCAGTTATATTTTTTCTTTTTCTGATAGGGGTACACCAGCCAACTCTGCTAGTTTTTGATTCTCAGCTTGATTTATTATTTTACTAACATTTGCGGGCATAACTTCGGTGCTGGGTAATTTTACTGCCTGAGGTCGGACCGCCTGCGGTCTGCGTATTAATCGTGCTAGTCTGTCCTTTATTGCAGTTAATGCTTTGCTGTCAACATCACCAACAGCACCAATACTTTGATCACGAACAACGTCAATAGCTTTTATCCACAGTTCTTTTGCAATCGGTATTGCTTTTGGGGCTATCCTTCTAAATAGACGCTGTACAACATCAACGAGTCCATCTCCTTAGAAAGCTTTATATATTGGTAATCGCGAATTTATCACCCTGATCATGATCGGTCCACGGTGAGCATTATGTACAATCATCTTATTTTCTTGTTGCTGATCTAATTGTATACCCTTAATCACTGCGGTAATCATCGGCGATTTCATCAATAAGGGACCGATAAACATTAATATCTATGATACCGCCTGTAAATAAACTCTGACAAATAGCAGCCGCTTATTAATGATTTCTGGGGAATTATTATCGGCTCTTTTTCCACCAATTAGAATGTCTAATCTGTCCACGTCGGCAAGGATATTATTGGGGGCATGGAGTAATAAGACCACTTCTCCTGGTACCTGCACCAATGTCACTTCCGGTGGCGCCGGGTGTAGAACTTGCATCTTGCTAATCTTCTTCCTCAGTTGTTGTTTGGACTGCTTCTTTCTTTCCTGTTTTTGAAGCTTTCCTTTCTGCTCTTGCTTTTTCAAGTTGCTGCTTGATTTCTTCTTCTCTTTGTTTTTTTACTTGTCTTACTTGTTCAATATACTCATCTACTGCCTGGCTAAAAATGTTAAAATTATTAATTTCTTAGGCAGATCTGATTTGCTGAGTATCAGTAGCGACGCGATACACATCATTCACCCAACTGGCAGATCTCATAGTTCTAACATATTCGGGTTTTACATATCTATCTCTACCATAAAATTCAAACGCGGCAACATCTGGTAATTGTGTTCAGTCCCTGATAGCGGCAATACCTTCAGGAGTGAATTTATCCATGATGTTAATTCTGACTCTTGACGGAGGTTATGGCCGATCTTGAGGTTGTGGTTGAGTTGCTTGAAGACGGCCAGCAATAACACCAGGCAATGTTTCAAAAGCATTTTGTATTGCCTCAGTTGCTGTAACAATTTTCTTTGTTAGTTCGACAATTGGTTTAAACATCTGTTCTGTACCCTCTTTAAATTCCACCTCAGACTCCTGGCGCGCTTGTAGTTGTTGCTTGACAGAATCACGGACGGGGAGATATTTCTTAATTGCCTCTAATCGCTGTCGAGCTAGTTTAGCTGTGTGAGATTCCATTGTTGATATAATAATGATTTAATTAAGCCACACCCACACAGCAGCAGGGAGGGCGACGACAAAAATTGATTGTCCGACAGGCAAACGAACACGCCATAAAAAACGAAAACACAAGCGTCAAAGCTAAAGTAACAAAATGAGCTAACCCATTAGAGAAGTCTCAGTCGGTTAGAGGCTTCGATTTGACGTTATTGACCTTGTATTTTCATTTTTGAGGGAAGCTTTATTTTTCAAAAATAACCATCCTAACAAAGTTGTAGGATTCGCCCTCCCTGCTGTTTGAGAATATGTAAAACGTACTGACTAAGAGGAGGATAGGATAAGAAATATTTGATAATTTACCCCTGAGCCAAACAAAATTTATATGATTGTTTTGTTTTACATTATTTATGCTTCAGCAAGCTTGCACATTTAAGTTACATTGAGAAACATTAAATATGAATAATAAAAAAACTTGTATTGTCATCATTGTGACTTGTGCATGTACAAGTTCTTACAAAACTTATTTTCATGTCGTATTGGCTCATGGTGACTAGTCGGATTTCACTCTTAACGAGGCTAATTGGAGGAAAGAAATTGTATTAGTTTTGGTTTCCATGTGGACTGTTCTTTATTATGCTTCTAACCACATCTGAATGAACTAAAACCTATGTTGATATTTTCCAATGTATTTCTTATCCAAATGTGAATGGCTCAGAGTTACTTTAAGAGATAAAATATACAAGCACAGATTAACGGCTAGAATCTCTTGTCCATCGTAAAAACCGTACATAATATATGCATGAAAGCTTTTATTCAGGGTTCTTGTGTGCCCGATCTAATTTGGCGAAATGTGTTTTGAACGTTGGACGACCCATAAATAAACACATATAATAATATTTCTCTCTATTTGTATATGTTTACATACCTGAATTTAATCCTGTTATATCTTGATGCTATCTTCGGTGAGTAATTCGGAAGCAAAGTGGGCTAGCCGACGGAAAAAATGACGGTGTGAATATCTACCGCGTAAAGGGGACGTAGTTTTACGCAGTTTTGAGTCGATTGGCATGTGTGTATTGTTGTGAATAGCATGTTCTGAAAAAATACCGACCAAATTGGGACATGCTCAGATACGCTTATTTCAAGGTTTGTATCACTAAGTAAGGTCTTGGCATTTCATTTTAGCCGACATTAATAAACGGGGACGGTCCCGTTTTGAGGTGAGCCTTCGGTCTGTTGGTGTGAATTGACACTGATGTCCTCGTTTCGCACCTTTTACAAACTTGCACGCACACACACACACACACACACACACACACACACACACACACACACAAGTATATAATAAATACATACGAAACTTCAAACAAGTACGTAATCACAATGCTCATACCTCCTTCTCAATAATATGTTATTCTCATAAGATATAATTTAATAACAATTAGAAGATACATTTGTAAAATTTAGTGTTATTATGTAACTGGGTCCGAAAGTGCTACCCACGCGTAATTTATTTACCAGTACACACACACACACACACACACACACACACACACACACACACACATATATATATATATATATATATATATATATATATATATATATATATATATATATATATATCAGTCATGCATTTGTCTTTAACATAATGAATGAGTATTTGCTCCTAATGCATTTATTCATCAAAATATAATATTTGCAGGACTGGAACAACTCATCAATACACTGGAAGATTGGTAGTTTTCATCAAAACTCAAAGCTAGTTTACAATTCATTAAGCTTTATTTTGGACTGGAGGTAAGGTAGCCTTTGAAACATATATCCAGTAGAGAACAAAATACAGGGAAATCGAAAGAAACAAATAGCATGATTCATTGCAGAAAGTAAATAAAAATGAATTCCTTTATAAATCTTATCATTTTAAGATGCCTTAGATATTATATCATTTGCAAAAATGATAATGTGGTATGAACTTTTCTTCAAACACTTGCATGGTGTAATGTCAGAAAAAGGCGGGAAAAGATCAAGGCGTAAACAAAGACGCAGACAATTAATTAATAAGGACTACAATGCGGGCTCGTGGAATCAAACATTGTTGCTGGATCTAAATTACAAAGATAATTAGCTAATTAGGATAACGTAGACATTCTGATAGGCATCATATATAGCTCTGTAGTTTTTGTATATGTGTAATAAAGTTAAGAAGGTTCATGCTTGTGGTGCGTGTTTTGCTTTGATGTGTCTTTCATCAAGGAATCGGTTTACAACTTGTTTCATGCCTCAGAGTGTGTGCTTGCATTAAACCCGCACTACACGTACAGGAACCACATTTATAAGTGCATTTGCTATGTGGATGACAACAATACTCGTATTTGTTGCTATTGTCTACATAGCACCAATACTTTTTATAATAATTATTGCTTAGTTCGTGGAGTCCACATGGATGTGAAGGACTTCAAGGATTTCCTAGGGAAGTTTGCGTTCCAGCGTTACCACACCTCTCATTTGCGTAGCCTGTATAACAGTACATACCATTATCACTAGAAAGCTTGCAAGAGCCAATGCAGCAATAATCCCAAGTAGCACCTTGGCCATCTATATAGCACCATTTGTAGTACGTGCCTTGATTGAAACTGCACTTGTTGCCGGGCGAACACCTGGTATTACCAACAAATCATCATGCTCAGATATTTCCTTGCCAACCAGTGAGACAACCAGATCATCACCCATGGTATTCGTCGTGTTTTTAATCCCGTCTAGTGTTTGAATACCCCTTGACTGTATAAGCAGCACTAGGCCTAATGGAAGTAATATGTTGGTCATGATGTTTCCTCTATGACATAGAACAGAACAGCTCAGTTAAATTGTCGAGTTTCTTACTAATATTACATGTCTTTTCTTCAACGTTTACTTCATTTTCCCCGCTTCAAAGCATGTGACAGTTAATACTGTTCCGTTTTGTTTACAAAGATGCATCTTTAACGTTTGAGAAGCGACATCTCTATGACTGTGACTGTGAGAAAAATAATTATGATTGTTTACATGAGATTCTTATAGTGAAATCATTCTTTGTACATCAGCATTACATCTGTCTAAATATTTGATATAGGTGATTGATTTGTCAAACAATATCATTTGCGAAAGTTACAAATCTCATGTTTTGAAATCCGTAACGAAGTAACTGGATGTCAAAGCGTCGTGTTTGAAAACTGTCAAACTGTCAAACATTGTAGGTTCATTAGTTTTGTGATACATAATCAAACAACCATCTACCACACTTATAGTCTATTAGGCTGGTAGGAAATTACACTCTATATACCTTTTGTAAACAATATCTTCTGATATTCTTCGTCATATAATCTAACTCAATCGCTTTAGAAAGTTCATGAGTGGCAACTTTTCGATAAACAATCAATGATAATTATGAATGTAGATAGGGACCTTTCTAACAGAACCGCTTTGATAAGACCTAATTTTAGACGTCTATGTTTAGGTGTATGTAAACGGCATTTCTAATAGTAGATTGATACCAAGAAACGTGCATTGAAAGTTAGCTTGAGGAGAAACTAACTATTGTACATTTTTCAGCTAAAGTGTCTACATTTATCGTTCATCTAAGCTTGAAATCAGATAATACCTATATACAAGTATTAATAATTTATGGTTTCAAAATATTTGGATTGAAGGACATACGGTACTAATGGTATGGAAAAATGGGAACCAGCCTGGAAATGGGTGAACATTAAATAGAGTATATATGGGTTTGGCTGGCCAGGATTGGTTAATAATGTAAGTTATGTTTTAGGAAAAAGAATCTTTTGAGAGCTTATCCTAATTGCAAGTGAAAAACAATAGAGACATTGTTTTATTGATGGAATTCCAGTCCTTTAACAGTCTTGAGTTTGGAACACTCATTACTAAAATTAGCACCTGACTATTTGGTGTGGAATTGAAAGCACATGTTTCAAACACATGCAAGTCCAGAAAATGCCGCGGCTCATATCCTTTCCTCTACACAGAAGCTGACATCCAGGTTTCATCTATACTGATAAATATAGGTTTGATCATGGACACTCAGAAAGTTTAAGTTATTGAATTTTTAATATCATGGTGTTTGCATAGGTTTACTATGGGAACTGAATTAGTACCGTGAGTCATATAATAGACAGCTACAGCAATACAGTGACTCCACATATGCAGGTGCATTTAACATTACTCTACTTGCAATCATATGGTTCTATTTGTGGATAACAAGCAAAATTAATACCTCTTGTAAACCACAGAGTGACTTTCAGTGGGATATTAAACACATATTTAGATATATCAACTGTTGCCAAGAAGGTGAGGTGGAACAGGGTGTAGATTTGACTATTTTAGGTGGAGTGTTTTGCACTTTGGATCATATCTAAGCAATACATATATAGCATTTATACAATTTACCATCTTTAGAGTAATTATAGTAAGCAATTTGATATTTTCTAGTTGTGTTTTGAAACATAATGCATCAGATATGATTACTTAGGTCTCTTCCACCATGCTTAAAGGGAATGACCTTTCATGGCTTTACATCCCATTAATTTCTTTCAGTGAATGTTTTGAAACTTCATATTTTGCGTTTTAATGGGCTTATGTCTACCTTACTTTAGTTTTAAATTATATGTCTTCTGGAGGAATTTTAGGTAATTTTTGTCATTTAAATCTCTTTCTCTGTAATAATACATGTACATATAGATGGTCATCTTGACCTTTAACCCCTTAATTACATAATATGACATGGCTGGCAATATATTTCAGTATTAAATTGAAGAGAGATAAATGGTGATATTAAAAAAGATGACTCTTATTAGACAGCTTTATAGTAATAGTTTTTCTGATTTTCTTAAATAAAGCTTAAATATTTAAATGTTGCCTATAATGCACCATTGCTGTTTAGGTGAAAATGAACTTGCAATATAATTTAATATTCACTAATGTAATCTTTGACATGCAGAACTATGCACATTGCTTACTTATGTATTGAACTACTATTCTTAGGGCTGTCAAGAAAATCAAGGGTAGATATAGGACACAAGGTACTAATGGTATGGAGAAATGGGAACCAGCCTGGAAATGGGTGAACATTAAATAGAGTATATATGGGTTTGGCTGGCCAGGATTGGTTAATAATGTAAGTTATGTTTTAGGAAAAAGAATCTTTTGAGAGCTTATCCTAATTGCAAGTGAAAAACAATAGAGACATTGTTTTATTGATGGAATTCCAGTCCTTTAACAGTCTTGGGTTTGGAACACTCATTACTAAAATTAGCACCTGACTATTTGGTGTGGAATTGAAAGCACATGTTTCAAACACATGCAAGTCCAGAAAATGTCGCGGCTCATATCCTTTCCTCTACACAGAAGCTGACATCCAGGTTTCATCCATACTGATAAATATAGGTTTGATCATAGGCACTCAGAAATGTTAAGTTATTGAATTTTTAATATCATGGTGTTTGCATAGATTTACTATGGGAACTGAATTAGTACCGTGAGTCCTGAAAAAGCCTATTAGAGCCATGGAGTTTCAGTGCTTAGCGTGCCGAACACGTGCTCAGGTTCCAATCCTGTTTCCGTACCTTGTCCAAAGGCAAGACAATGGGTGCAATATATTATTTCATGTGTTCATATGGCTATGAAAACAACAAGAAGAAAATATTACGAAATAAGTAATCAAAGTCTTCACGAGCCATTTCCTTTATTAACGTATTTTACATCGCTTATATTTTTCTTAGATAAGCCAGCTAAACGGAAGCAATTTGACACGAGCTTGTACCCATCAATATCTTGTCATTATCTACCATATTTTATTGATAGGAAATGCCCTTCAACACTCCCACAAATGCGTATCGTTCAGCAGTAATGCAAGTTATGCACTTTGTTGTCCCAACTGGACCTCTTGTTTTGCTTGATCCAGGCTTTGTCTAGCTTGAATAGAATGTACGTGGAGTAACTGCGTTTTCTGTGCGGTATTTTTAAAATAAAGGCAGGAACATTTATACCTGATGGGTTGGAGTTGTAATTTAGCAGCGATAAAGATTTCTTTGATCTCTATTAGGGCGTTGACTACTATTTTGTCTTTTATTATATTTTCATTTTCCTAAAAAGGAACATCATCTTTCCACCCAGTCTTTCCGCAGATTTGCTTTGATCTTCTCTAATATAACAATTACTTGATTGGTTTTGTCTTTGCAGGATGGTGATTCTCAATCTGACCAGTTTTTGTTTTTATTTTTGTTTGGGTCAGGCTCATCACCTGAAACAAATGAACTACAGTTTTGTTGTCATCTAGTTTGGTTCAGATTCGGTTACAATCTTGACAGGAAGATTTATTATCGAATTAGGATGTTCAAATGGCCATAAGAAGAAGTGAAATGTTAGACAAATGACAACTTTATCCACCTATTGATGCATATAAGACAAACATATCGGAATTGTATAAACAAACGTAACATCATCCATAAAGTGAGCAGATAATATTATATTGTAATAAATGTAATATCACCCGTATAATGTGCAGATTATATTATATTAAATGTAATATCATCCATATAATGAGCGGATAATATTATAATTAATATAGCATTATCCATACACTGAGCAAATCATATTATTATAAAAATAACTTTATTCATATAATGAACAGATGATATTCTAATAAACGTAATATTGTCTAGAATTAACCCAGAACTAATATCATCTTGGAGAAAAAAAGATGAAGGTCATCCAAAAAGAGATCAAAATGAGCAGATGATATTCTAATAAACGTAATATTGTCTAGAATTAACCCAGAACTAATATCATCTTGGAGAAAAACGATGAAGGTCATCCAAAAAGAGATCAAAATGAACAGATGATAATAAAGATTAATACTAATCAGTTAATATCAATTAAAAATAATACTAATGAAGATGAGGGTAACTAAATCGAATACTGGTAATAATTGGATCGATGTTCTACAGAGCAGCTGGTGATTCATTATTATTATTATTGTGCTTACTCCTCTGAGTCACACAAAAAGTTGAGGAGACAAAAATGAAACCCTAATTCAAAAACCAAAAGTATATCCATGTTGCTTATGCATGTTGTAGCGCATGACTGATTCATATTGAGGTACAATTTGAATCGTGCCTGTTGTTTTGGAATGTATACCCTCTATGATCAATATAAGAGTGTTGAAAAGAGATGCTGTAGCAGTTAACTATATTTAGCACTCAAACCCACCCTGGATGCTCTTATCTGTGATAAGTTTAGCCTATGCATGCAATAATAATTACGGTATTTTCAACACACATTGCTACAATAGATAAAGTGATGAAAAATGAAACAACTTTATTGGGCACGTTTGGGATCAGCGGATCCTATATACAGCCTACGACTAGTTTTATAATTCCTTTTTTCTTGTAATACTTTGATAAAGTGTGTCCCAAAATGGTTGGACACGAAAAGCATTCTCAAATTGTTTAGCTAACATTCTAGCACATGTAACAGTTTGAAATTTGGTGCCATTAACCTGTATCCACAATTAGCAGATAAGCAGTAACTGGGTTTGCTGTAAATTTAAGATAAGTCTATTGTAATACATTCATTTTATGCACATTGTAAGTCTACATGTATAATACTCTTAATATTACTAATATGGTTATCCTTATTACGCGATGATTCATCTTCATATATACAGAGACACTAGAGAATGTTAAAAGTCCTATGAAGACTGTTAATATCAAGAAACAAAGGGCCAAGAATTGATCTATGTCGTATTCTATTGAATATTTCCTTAAAATCCGAGACAGTAACTCTTCAACTCACAACTTGTTATCTGATATTTTGAACAGACGATAAACATCGATATGAGGGACTTTACTATACTGATAATATTTGTGGTAAACTTGAGGATTATTATTGTCAATGCATTAGGTTTGTCTAAGAATAACGTGCCATTTAAGTTCTCATCATAAATATTCATTAGCTAGTAATCAGATAAAACAAACGAGTGCTATTCCTCTGGAATGATTTGAATTTAAGCTTGAATAGCATTGGTAATCAAATCAAATTTGGTAAAAGTCACAGAGTGAATTAAAAACACGAATGGAAAACCACCAAATTTAAAAATGCAAGAGACGTTTAATGCGTGTCTATCATTCGCTGATCAATTAGAAGAATCATAAAAAATATGTCGCAGGAAAAAAATATTTGGGATATAGATCAACTGATCAATAATGTATGCACTTCAAAAGCCCGATATAACCAGCTAAAAATATTTAAAAACTCAGAACGTTTTTTTTTTTCAATAGCTATAGTTTTATCTATTTTAGGAGTGGATTTACCTTGTCCGTCACTATTTCGCTTCTATTTATAAAGTATTTTTTTTCCAGCTCTGAAACAAGATGTATATTTATAGAAGTACCTACTAGCGCAATGAACACCTTAAACAAAATAAGCATGTAACAGGTATTAACCTGTCCTGTAATGTTTTGTCCAATGTTTATGCTAGGGTAAGTTCTTTTGAATTCCTGTTCTTAATCTGCTCTCTTTGTATTTTCTTAAGCTCGTAAGATCTCTTCGCAGACTGTAATCTAAGGTCAGTTCTACCTGGATATATCTTTGTTTGTGAGAGTAACTTAATAGCTTAATAGGTGTTCTTTGTTCATATTTGCAAATGGTCGTTTAACATTTTTAAACAAGGCTTTAAGTACCTTTTTTAACCTGGGGTCCCGAGTGGCCGAGTGGTCGAAAGCTTTAACCGTTACGGATCACTGCCATCTCACTTCTGTCTGCGTGGGTTCGAGTCTTGGGCTCGGCCAATGTGGGTATGTGAGAAAGCTTGCCAGTAGCTTCGCGTGGGTCGGTGGTTCTTCCCAGGTTCTTCCTCCACCATTTATACTGGCCGCCATTTATAGCCTATCTTGTGCTGAAAATGGCGTTAAAACCTGTAACAACTTTTTTTTTTTTTTAACAAAAACCACCTTAATAATATTTTTTCTGGGTCGTTTACATTAGGTTGCTATCATTTTTGCTACTTTTTTATTATATTCTTCAAAGCACGATACTTTACTAGAACGGGGTGAGGACATATTATAAGAGTTTTCCCCGATGTTCGTGGCAAAAGGTACCGATTATAAGTCATACTCTACTCGTCATGTGTGTTAAGCAATTGTTTCAATAATATGTCCCTTGTACTATCTTTCATTTCAAAACTTTTAAAATCAAAAGCTATCATTGTTACAAAACTTGCACCTATTGCAGAGAAAGTTATTCCAAATGAAAAACTGTCAGTAAAATATTGTATTCCTTTTGACTGTTATTGAATCTACTTCAAACTCTGTAAAACACTTATATATTCAATTTCAAAAAATATTTATAGACGTTACACCAAGCACTATTGCATTCTATACTGGTTTTGATACCCTTTTACAGATCATGCTTTTACAAACTTTTCATACACAAAAATGAATAAATCAAGCAATGTTGTTTATATTATCTCTGCTCTTCCTTAACTAATCCAAATGCCAACTATCCAAGTTACATGCAATGTGTAAATATATTCCTTATCACTCTGGACAATGTGGCAGAAAAATAGCATATATCGGGAATCATGTATGATTGAATTTATTTAATCTTTAAGACATGCTAAAGTCTGATTTAATCCTGTCAATAAGATCCATTAGAGATAAATCATGCGCTGTCCTCGTGAATCTGACAAGTCTTATGCACACACGAAAGAATCATATTCGCAAAGTCCTCTATCTTTTTGCTGATGACTTCGTCATGCCTTTTCTGCAAGCTGTCGAACTTTTTGAGCTCTTAATCAGCTTCTTTCTTCTCATCATTCAATTTATTTTGCAGTTGTTCAAATCGAGATTGTAAAGCATTGCAATTTTCCAGAGATTTCTTAATTTCCTCCATTTCTTTCTCTGGATAAACTTCCTCTGCATTAATTTCTTCTCCGATATGCTGTACGCTAGGTTGTTTTCCAGGCTCTTAAAAGCCCGTGAAGCTTGTAATGCACTGAATGTAGCAATCTATCTTCTATGAAATATCTGCTAAACTTTCGAAATCATCGCCATTTTCTTCCTATATGTTTCAGGATTTCGGAGTATTTAGTATCATTCACCGTTATACTCTGATTTACAGAGGTCACTTTACCATTGACGTGATTTCTTAATGTTTGGACAGTTTTCAAATTGTTCTCTTCCAAGGTATTACGTAGTTTAATATTCTCACGTTATTATGCGAACTGTCAAGTAATATCATCAGTTAATTTGAAGGGGTCAGCTACATTTTAATGCTGTTATTGCAAAAGTTTCGATCCTAAAAGTGTATTTTCTGTTCTCTCTTCCATGGTAGACCTCTTAAACCAATTTTCTTCATTTGTATTATGAAAGATAGATTAATTGGCACGCCATGAAAATCTGCAATTTTCCATTCTTCATCGATAATGGTGATATTCACGCTATTTACAATTGGTTGTTTGGACCATGTACATCATATAGCACGAAGTCACCATGAAATTTAATCCAGGCTTGTCGAGTTTCTACAAGAGTTGAAATAAAGTCATTATATTAACTAGAAGAGTGGCATTGTTGATCCAGGTGTAGGTGTAGATATTTCTGTCTTAACAATAATACTAAAATTATATCAGCTCTGTATCTTACAGTATGCATGACCTTGTATGATGTCTAACCTAACACATTGTAATTTGCTATGTAGATGGTGCATTTAATAGGAGTAATCACTATCTTTCATGGATACTTTATATATATATATATATATATATATATATATATATATATATATATATATATATATATATACTTTTTATTGTTTACCATCAGCAGTTAGACATCAATACAAGGTCATGCATATGTAGCTTAGGGCCTCACACTCTGAACTCACAGTCTGAAGGGGCCTCTCAAATTTATTTTATACCAAATAGGGCCTCTACAGCTTAGGGCCTCGCTATGTCTAAATCCGGCACTGACTCAAGTAAATAATATTTACAGAGTAAGACAATTTCGTTCATATTGTATTGAGGAGGATAGCATGCTGCTGTTCGGAGTCAAAGATAATGACGGATCCACCACAATGGCAGACTGTATATTGCAAAGCAGAGTATAGAAATATACTACCATTACATTTATGAAGTTATAATAGGCACCGGAATTGATGGTGATCTAGGATTCGGAGTGACTAATATGTCGCTCAAGCTATTTGACCTCAGCAATGCTAAAACATAAATGGAAAGATACAACACTGCTAGTTAAAAATTAGAATCAAAACTGAGGCGTTTAATAATAACAGAGTTGGACATTCTGAATCAAAATTTGAGAGCAAGGTATTGCAACCTTGTACGTAAACAACTTGGATGCTGCCTGTAGACTCAATGCTCTCACAAATCCCGATAATTATACCACATTGGCAGGGCCCAAACTACAATGTTTATACAACTCTCCACCGAGGCGGTTAAATATAAGTAGTTAGTTATCATTTATAACTTTATTTGCAGATATTTGTACAGAGAAAAATTATTTTTGTCTATATTTGTATCACTGTTTGCTGACGATTTGGTGTTTTTTTTCAGAAAATATCGAGTTCTTACAATTGTTCATGGACATCTTACTGTAATAAATGAAATTGAAATATTAATCTAAATAATACCAAAGCATTGGTTTCTGGAAAATATGGTCTATTAAGGCAAAACGAAGTATATACTTGTAAATAATATTGATGCGGCCGAGAAAATTCTCTAAAGCTGAACAGACAAGGATTAATAACGGACTGAAAGCAATGAATATGCTTAGTTGGAATTTGAATCAATGAAAAGTTACTCAAATTGTAGCTAATGTTTCAAACGTTTTGATTTATATTTTGTTCCATGCTCAATTTACGCATCAGATGA
Source organism: Megalonaias nervosa (assembly GCA_016617855.1). Classification (NCBI taxonomy): domain Eukaryota; kingdom Metazoa; phylum Mollusca; class Bivalvia; order Unionida; family Unionidae; genus Megalonaias; species Megalonaias nervosa. The sequence goes on from JAECUM010039422.1 coordinate 19,480, forward strand.
TATAGGGTTTTCAACAGGCTGCGGCGACGGTTTCACGTGTACAACACAGGATCATAACGTGTATTACAGGTAAACTTCTGACATCGGTGTATGCTGTGAAGAATCCTATTTAAATACCTGTGTAGTCCTCAGTTGTTTGTAGTGGCATTGTCAGATTCAAATAACAACATACTTTCTATCTGAACTAAGATGAATGTTTGTTAGGCCCATCTGTTTTTATAGACCTTATTTCATAGTTTGTGGACCTTTGGAGTGCTCGCACAAAACCTGATTACGTCAGCGATAGACACAAGAGGAATTACTACTGCAATTCTGTCCAGGGCGGTGGGAAAAAGTAAATATATGTACAGGTGGATGGGAAGAGGATGGGGTTCAATAAGAAAATGAAATATATAAGTCTGCTAATGAGAGAAAATAAGATAAGCACAAAAACCTAGACCGACCAGACGGCACTGTGGAAAAATCACCAAATGTCTCTGAATTCCTCCCTGCGGTAAAATTTCATATTCTTCCGCTTTAAATGAACACAAACCAAACAGTTACTAATTAGTTAATAACTTTAAGAAAAGTCTAAAAGAATATATATACTGCTCAAAAGTACCATTATACACGATTCCTATCTTGTTGGTGATAACTCTCCTCCAGTTGATAATTTTCAGTCTCCAAAATATTTATACTGAAATACCTATTTCTGCTACTACTTCTACATGTACACTACGGCACCACTATTGCATCGGTTAATAATAATAATAATAATAATAATAATAATAACTTAAAAATGACAGTCTTTAACAACCTTTGTTATTTTGTCTATTTACAAAGTGTGCATACTTGTGCTCATATAAATGAAAGCATATTAACTTATACTTAAGTTCATGACCCTTCAATCTTTCTCGCTATTCGCTATTCCTCGCTCTGATTCTTCAACGATACTTTTTCCATAACCATTTTGACATAGGACAGATAAGCGTTATACTGAATTATATGGCCTTTGGTTCAAAGTTTAGTTTTTAAATGCTTCTAGTTGCTACCGACAAGAACAGATTACGTTTCTGACACTATTTTAAACCTAACGCCACCAATCCTTCTATCATCAACATATTTTAGAAAAAAATCCTTATAGGACAAATGTGTATCTTTTATTTCTTTTTAAACGCTAATACTCTTCCCACAACACAATCAATATTTTTGCCACGAAACAATTAGGGACCTATATTCCACTCTATCAAATTGTGTCACAGAATCATTGGGCCACAAGCGCTGAATAGTGTACGAGAAATACAAAGTGACCAACCCTCAAAATCAGCATCTAAAAATGGTTTATAATTCTACCTCCTCCGACAATCACTTATGTACTCGGATTTCTTACCCATCCCACCAGGAGCCCAAGGCTGATGGTGTGTCCTAACTCTTTGATTACTCCTGCGCTAATGCATGTGGTGAAA